>WSTZ01000223.1:0-14767 GCA_019632295.1 Tulasnella sp. 418 | reverse complement strand
TCATGATCAAAAACTCCGCCGGCTCACCTGCCATCCAACCAACTTGGATAACCCAGTCACGATAACTCGATGATCCGGAGAGCGAGTGAAATACAACGAAGGAGATGACCTTGGATAGACAAAGGTTAGAAAGTACCGCCTGTGATGAAAAATATGTTATACTAACTGGTATTGATTCTTTTCTGTGTTCGGTAACGCATACTGAACTACAAGTGTAGCTCCAAGCACTTCTCGTCCATGAAAATCGGCCATAAAATCAGCAGCATCCTATTCAAATGGACATCTCAGTTCAGTATCATCAAATGAGAATCACCCAGACTGAAATGTACCTTATCTTTCTCGAAATGCGCAAAGGCGAATCCTGTGCACACAGACATGGAATGATAGAGTAGAATTCCAAACCAAGTTATACGCACCAGGTTTGAGGCGTATGCTGCTTACGGGTCCGTATACTTCGAGGAACTGGACGAAAACAGGGTAAGCCCGCGATCTGCTCTATAACGCAGGGAACAGGCGGTATCCGGGCTCACCTTCTTTATGTCGTCGATACGGGCTTCTGATGGTATTCCTTGATGATATCCAATTAGCATGCATAGCCCTGCATTGAGAGACACGTCTTACTCACCTGCGATATAAAGTTCTCTGGACAAAGCACCAACACGCATGATAGGAAGACGAGGGGGGAGCGAGCATAAGGAAGAAAATTTATGATCAGAAATCCAATGATCAGAAGGCGGTTCATATAGAGTAGAGAGTTTCCCTTGAAGGCGTTCAAATTTGTTTTAATTGCTTCCATTCACAAAGCCAGCCAGCCACAATTCCATTTCAGGACAAAATTTCACGTGCATGTTCCAAACCTAGCTATAGTGAAACGTTACAACTAAAAATTGGGGTGGAGATTATTGGAAACAGTCAGAACTAATTCACGCAGATCATTCTAGTAACGGACGATGGGTGGAGGGTATCACATCCGCCCCTTCTTTTTCCTTGGTCTTTCGAGATCGATCTCTTCCGCGTCATCGTCGTCATCCTCGGAGTCTTCTTCGGAGTCTTCATCCTCCCATCCACCGTCCTGTTGATGATTCGTAGATGTAAGAACCCCCAAAGTTCCGTATGAAAAAAATGAGGATCACTTACGGGAACTTTGCCGAAGAAATAATCAATTGCGGACGGAAATAGTTCATCAGCAATGGAAGGACCAATCTATTTCAAATCAAGAAAATGTGAAAAAGTGGTCAAGATAGCAAACTTGAGTACATACACCGTATGGGTCCTCGGCTGTCTCGAAGAGGTTGAAGAAGCTTCCGGCAGATTCCTCTACGGCGATGTCCATAGCATCCTCGTCGTCGTTGTTCTCTTCAATCGGTTTTCGAGGGTACTTGGCGGTCAGACTTTGACCAGGTTTCCAATTAATCGTGGTTGTCTATGTAATTAAGATTGATAGTTTAGCAAACATGCAGGTAGATAGCAATCAAAGTTACACTACCTGAGGTATAACATCACGATCCCAATCAAAGTCAAGCATTGCCTGCGTGATTCCGTCTGCATCCGGCGTTTCGGAAGCCGCATCCGGTGGAGGTATGTATTTGTATTCCTTTCGGAGAACGGAGTCCGTAAAGAATGGATTTGGGTCAAAGTACTGCAACAAAATAGGGTTCAGCGGGTGTCATTGCTACGTCAGAATCTCAGCCCACCAGTTCAACCGTAAAGGCCCTCATTTCCTTTGGATCCCTGATAACATGTATATCCGTTAGGTGATTCAGCGCCTCCCGGTCTTCCTTGAGTTGTATGTATCCAAGTAGCTCAGGATGCTGGCTGAAAGCAGCAAGCCAGAATTTGGGGATTTTAGCGAGTATCGGCCGTCTCTTTTCATACAGTGGAGTCATCTTCCTGGTAGCTTCAATATCTATTGAGGTTCATTGGATGAATATTAGCTTTACAATATCAGGGGGACCCTATAGAAGCGCTCACCTAAGAGTAACTCCAATCGTTCTTGAGCTAAAAATGATCCAAACAACGCGTTAATACATTCATCCATAGTTTAAGAGATAACGTTAATTGATCGGACCTTTTGTAAGCTCAGCCAGCGAAGTCATCTGGTCGTCGCTAAGCTCCAAGTTTTCCAAAGCATCCCCTTCATTCTCCTCTGCGCGTCGTTTGGTGGACATTTTTGTTTTTTAATGTCGCTAATGAGAGTTGATTGAAAAGTCGACTGACCCTACCTCGGGAAAAAATTAAGCTCCCATTATCGTGTCACACGGTTGAATATTCTATCCTCTGACGTACACGCGGGGCTCCTAATGATTGACCAATATCAAACATACCACTGCGTACACTTCCGACGCGGTCTGAATGAAATTTCCCCGCGTAGAATTTCTCCATCGAAACCCCCAAGAATCTAGATGGAAACTCCAAAGGGCTGACGGAACTCTTCCACATTGGGTGAGACATTGGATGGGTAGCAGATTCAACTCATACTCAACCATCTATTAGCCAAATGGGAATCACATGCATGGAGTTAACAAGGCGGACAGGTCAGAGTCGGATTAAGCTACCAAGGTGTCTGAAGGAGTGCCTTCTTATTGAAAAAGGATGCAAGGGTCACTCAGGATTATGTACCGACATTAAAAGTATCCTCACAAGGGCTCAATTTCTGTCCAATCAAATGCTCCATTTTTAAGGATAACCATGCGTGTGCTGGACGAAAGTATGGAAAGTTGATAATCGAACGCCAGATGACACCATCAGATGGGCATGCCTTGAGGTTCACGGCACACACATACTCAGGCTGAGCGTAAAAATAAGCACCAAAAAGAATCCTTGCCGCCACATTATTTTTTTGAATAACCACGTTTTCCCCGGGTACCATGACCCAACTCAGTGTAACCTTGGCAAATGACGAGTTGCCGATCTCATACGGACCTGTTTTTGTAAAATGATCCTATCACAGTGGGAATTGAAATGACGCACAGCCTTCCTTTCAAGTACAATCGATGGGGAGAGCAAAACGACGGCTTTTGAGAAGCCAGGTTCATTACCGTGGGTACATTTGCTACAACGTCCGATTTGTCATCATTGGTCGCCTGGATCGGCAGGTGAGTGATGCACAAACGGAGACTCTCCAAAGGTTAAGTAGTCCAAAAAGCCACCAATTTACTACGGGCGATAGGCCTTACATGCCATCCGAACTAGTGATAGCTTTGATGTCCCGGGAAAGTCAACGTAATGCATGCGAATTTCGTCAAGGGAGGAAATCTCGTACCAGAGATCAGACAAAGATTAAAACCAGGTGCAGAGAAGACCGTTCCATATTGAGAATATACAGATCAAGGCTTAGATAGGCTCCTGAGACCGTTTAGCGATCAGAACGGGTGAAAATGTGACCACAAGTCATCGATCCTCGTTATCTGTCGCTCGAAGATTAGAAAAGGTTATAACACGAGGCTAGACACCTCCCCGAGAGATGGGATGACGCTAACTACTCATTTCCATGACAGGAAGTCAAAGTCGGAACTTCTAATGACAAATGTATTGGAAGACGTAATGATCTGGGTCTTTCGGAGGCATTTGAATGCTTAAAGACTGCCAGGGTACGCCAGGACAGAGCAAAACAAAGACCTCGTAAAATGATTACTGAAACCAACTAATCGCACTAAGTCAATTACCTCCGCCACGTCGACGTCTCAGTCCCGATGGGGCCTCACACCTTTTTGTCCTGCGACCTGTCGTGCACAAGAGGGTCCTGAGTGCCCAAACATGAGTCTCCTTTCAGTGTGTACCACAACTTCGTGTCTGATTGCAATATTGGAATAAATCCATCCCAAGCGACAAAATACAGTGAGAACTCAATCGTCAACATCGGCATCGTCCATAGCACCACCTACGCCTCGGAGATTTCTTCGGAGTACGAAATTATGAAACTGGGGACTACATTTTAGTGACTTGATGCGAGGCATCTGGGGTCATTTCTTGGCCCCCGTTAGGTCGGCTTACTTGTGCCATATTCTTGTCAATCTGCCCTCGTGAATCTCATTTTGATTGGCTGTGGCTTTCCTCAAATTTCTAGCTCCCCCTCATCAACCACCCCCATTACCGATCTCTGAGTTCTCGCCCCCTCCCTCGAATCTAGACGAGGTACGCAGTCCATCGCTGGTGAACTGCCTATTCGCCCACCAGCCTCGATCACTTTTCGCATTTCGCGAAATAATCAACAAGCACTACACCAAATCCAACTTTCTCTTCTTTCAAGCTGTCAAACCGAAGCCAACCAAACATGTACAGTGGGCCCCAGGTGCCCTCCTACGACTCCAAGCTAGCCGATTTCGACACGGTGCCGCTTTTCATGAAATCTCTACCCCCGGAAGATGGATTAGGCATGAATGGCGACACCGCGGCTTTGGAGGCTCTTCAGAGCTTGGTACATGAAGGAACTCCGGATGGTGGGTGAGCATTGGTATAGCGTGAAATAGAACATAAATCTGAATGGATCCTTGATTATTTTCTTTGACTTCTTTCAGAGGTGGCTCTGAACTTCAAAGAACAAGGGAATGAATATTTTCGCGGGAAGCGTTACCGAGAAGCGATGGGCTTTTACACCCAAGGAATCGATGCAAAGCCCGAAAGTTTGGCGTTGAGAGAGGCTCTGTATGGAAATCGCGCGGCATGCAATTTGGAGCTGAGTAAGCTCAGTCTGATATGTTATCGTCCGGGAAGGTGGCTAACGACATTGACTTGAAAGAAAACTTTGGCTCAGTGTTGCGTGACACTTCCAGTTTATTATTAATTAATCCCAAGTCTTCAAAGGCGCATTATCGAGCTGGCCAGGCGTTAGTCGAATTGGAAAGATATGAAGAAGCTCTCGATTGCTGTGACCGTTGCTTAGCCTTTGATGGTATCAATTCTTCGGTCAGAACATTAAGAGACAGGGCGGCGAGGTTGAAAGCGGAAAAGGACCGGAGGGAGGCGGAGAAAGCTGAAAGAATGAGAAAGGAGCAGAACGAGAAGAGAGTGATGAATGCCGTGATACAAGTACGTCTTCAGAGCTTATCATCAATGATTAGCATACTGACTGGGATTTCAAGTCTTTGAATTTAATTATTCTACCTTCGAGAGAGGGATATTCCTCACCTTATTCGCCACATTTCGATCCAACATTCAGCGGTCTAAGAACCGACGTCACACCCGTACTTTTCCCGCTCTTCCTACTTTATCCCCAATATTCCCAATCGGATCTTATTGCTTCGTTCGACCCATCATCTAATTTTGTCTCTCATCTGGAAACTATGTTTCCTCCTTCCCCATCTGCCTCTACAAACTCAAGACCTGCGATTACTCAACCACCACAATTCCCGCCGTGGGATATATATCAAGAATACACGGTTGGAAATCTAGCCTTGTATGCGACTACCCATCGAAGACGCATTTTCAAAGTTGGAAAGAGGATGACCTTACGAGATGCATGTGATGTGGCCGCCAACGTACCCAGCGGGTCTGAACGGGACGGCCTGGAGCTGAGAGATGGTTGTCTGAGTATTGTGGTGGTGCCGAAAGGTCAGAAAGAGCAGGCATGGGTAGAGGAGTTCAAGAAGAAAAGAGCGGCTGATGGATATGATCATTAAATTCGTTCCTTTCCTGTAATTCGAACTAGCATCTTCAATGAATAATCCCCCTCTAATACCAAAAGATACCCCGACCTGTTCACGTGATAAGCGCGTGAAGAGGCCGTTATATCCGTGTTAGAGTTTGTAGTTGTAATTTCGACTGTCGACTCTTTTTTGAATACGAAAAAGTTAGAAAGCTGAGCCAATCACCAATTTCAGGCGGTAATTCTGCCTCATCTTGGCTCAGAGGATTAGCAGTCAACTGGGGAGTTGCTGCCGTCAGCTACTAGCTGCACGCCTATGGTGAGTCTAGTGATACGTCTATCACTCATATTTTGGCTGACATGTACTGAAAAGCGCCAACACAGGCTTTTTGATGCACAGGGCAGTGGTCGTCGCCCACCTTCAAATAATCAACTCATGTCTTCGTCGTACTCTAACCCAATCAGCTTTGAGTACGGTGTCCGATCGGCGAAATGGAGACATCAAGTTCCCAGACTATCATTCTGGCTCCTTGAGAATGGAGCCTATCTCCTTACAATACCAATCAATACAGTCGGACCAAGGATCGTCTCCCAATCTAGAACATGCGATATCAAGGGATCCTCCTGTCGCTCGAAATCTAGATGCAGTTTCCCAGGCTCCTCGAGCACGACCCAAGCGGTATCCTGCAAGGCTACGAGTTCTTGCACGGTCTATTCGCCAAATGGATGTGGAACGTTCTTGGGAGATATACCAAAACAAAGTCAGCAATCATCCTCGGGGAGCCAAGTATTTCCCTACGCACATTCTGCACTTCCTCCTCGTCCTTCTCACCGCACCCAAACTCAAAACTCGTCAAACCTTCCTACGTATACTTGCAATAATCACAGAGCTTCGTCGGCGGAATCCAAAACGGGTTCGAAGCTGGGAATGGGGTGCAGCCATGGATGCGGCAGCAAAGGGCCATCGAATTACGACTTGGGAGGATTATCATGCAGCATTAGGGATTCTGATGGAATGGGAAGGAGTGTGGAAGGAGCCTCAAGAATCTCCTGCTGGAATCACTCCAGGCTCAGGTCACGAAGGCGAGGTCGGCGGCGGAAGTCCTTCAGCCAAAAGTCCCCAGTTCAAGCCCAACATCATTGCTCACCTCATTCTGATTGCTATCGCTTCTCGAACCGAGTCTCAAACCCTGCTACACGATGCACTCCTTCGTCTCGACGATTTCCGCAACGGTCGTCCATCAAGACCCCCTCCCGAACCCCGAAACAAACCATCGGCAGCTGTCGAGCGAGAGATCAATCGTTGTTCTTTGCGCGACGACAAGCAGGAACTCGACCTAACCTCAATTCGCTTATTTTATCTCTCCCGTATACCTTATTACACCAAAAATTGCCAACCACAACATGTGGTCTCAATTCTGACGAGCATGATCGAGCAAGAACTGGACATTGGTGTTGATGGAATCAACGCTGCAATGTGGAGTTTTGCTTACTCCGGAGAGGTGGATGTAGCTCGAGGGGTCTATGATCTACTTCGAACCAACATCACAAACGGGGAGAGCAAAGAACACAGGACCTGCGAGGTGTCCTCACCTTCCGCCGATACGACTAAACTTCATAAGCAATTTGCTTTCACGGAAATGGCTTCATCCACTCAAAATAGCAATCCTCTCCTTGAAATTCCTGGTCTAATCAATTCAATTTCCGCCGTCACCCCAAACCATATCACCTACTCCTCACTCGTCCAGGCGTATTGTTATCGCAACCGGCTTGAAGATGCCCTTCACGTATTTCGAGACTATCTCGGGGAGATATCCAAAGGCAGTTTCTTGTTTGAACACTCTGTTCAGTCAATAAAGCCTCGGATAACTCAACCCCATAGTGAAGGATCTGATTCAGGAGAGAAAGAAGGAAGACATGTGGAGACCAACGATCCAATGGAGATTACAACTCAACAGGTTTTCTCTCCCGAGAAGTCGGTTTCGGTGGAGGAGTTGGCATTTGTTTCATTTCGCGCGATCATCCAGGGTTTTGCAAAGCATGGAGTCGACCCTCAGCAATACCGGTCTTCATCCAATCATTTCGCTCATATATCACTTCGCGAAGCGTCTGTTCAGGCCCTGACGAGTGGACGAAGCTTCACGAAGGAGCAAGTTCATTCAAATGATCAACCAAACCCATACACTCTCCATACCCTACTTGACATCTTCCATGTCCTGATGTCATTGCCATGCTCCTCCGGTTCCACCCCGTTCCTACCTCCTTATCGGTTCTACAGGATGGTTATGAAAGCTTTCCGAATCGTTAGCGGAAACGACTCGGATATTCTGCATGCGGTTTATGAAGAGATGCTCAAAGGACGCTTGAGAAGGATGGGTATGGATGAAGAGGATGAGGAGGTGAAGAGACAGTTCTTGAACAAGAACGTGGGCTGGAAGAGATTGAAAAGGGAGTTCCGTATTGGTGGAAGGAAAGGAGATCTTTCGGAGATATAGTGGTACTTTGCTTTCGACGATTTGTTATGTGTGCATATCTATTGTATTAGCCAGAATTGTCTACACGAGGCGTTTCTTTAAATCGTATGAGAAATAATTGAAGCGGAGTTTCAAGCGTGTCGGTTCGTTTCAACATCGACGACCAAAGCGAAAAGCCCAGTTTGGCTTGGTCCTTTGGTCTTCGAATCAACCTCTCAACAAGCCATTATTACTCTCTTTCTCTTAGATTTGTGACGAAGAGTATAACGGCGATATCTGGATATACGCCATATTGGTAGACGATTGTTCATATGTCACTCCCTCAAGTATCTGGCCGAAAGAGGTTGATTTCAGAGACCGACGATGCTGTCTTGACTCCTAAAAAGATACGAAGCCAGCACTTGTGAGTCATCATTGGTTTGAGTGTAGCAGGTAACTCGCTGACAGATGAGATGCATAGTCCTCCCACACCTGTCAGCAACCGCAAACCAGCACCTTCTTCAACACCTTCATCAGCGCCACTCCCACCATCTCTGACCCATATACTTGCAGCTTATAATGCGATTGAGGATGCTCTCATTCCAGCACTAGCAAGTACGGGCGTTGCTGCACCGACCTCGGACCCTGTTGATCCAACCAAGTTCAACATCGCCAGCATTCTGACGCACATGTCAATTCCATACGTCTCACTGGATAATCTCAAGAGACTCGTATGGCTTTTGGAGTGGGATGGGGAATCCTTGGATTGGAAAGAGCCCATTAGAGAAGTTGCAGCACCGACTGATCCGGACAATCCGTTCGTTGTGCCGAGCGCGGTGGCCAACAAGAATTGGATTCGAGGCGCTAATGGACTGATCATCTCCCAGACTACCCATCTCAACCGTTCCATATCCAAACGCACGGATGCTTACGGCATTGGTATTCAGGTTACGATGGAAAAGCGGGCTAAAGCCATGTCGAACATGACTATGGTAACGAAATGGATTAATGCTGGAGATGATCGAAGAGCTCATGTAGAGCAAAAGCTGCGAACCTGGGTCGAGGTAAGAACTCGAGCTTCAGATGACATTGCAATGCTGCTGACACTGTCGCCTGTAGTTACATCGGAAAGCCGCACGGGATCCAGTTAAAGCACGTAGTTCCAGAGCATCATCACCAACTCCGGTCCAGATCCCATCCATTCCCTGCGCAACATTACCCTCTTTGCTACCTGCCAGTGTAGCCTCCACTCCGTCTTCATTGACCAGACGCCTACTACGTACACCAGTGAAGGGAACTCCTGTTAAGGCCTTGAACCTGTTCCAGACTCCCGAACCGGTAACGCCATCCAAAAATAGCATCCCATTCCCCACCCCTGGTGATACCCCTTCATCTTCATCGGAGGCATCTGGTTCAGTTCCATCTACTCCAGTTAAAGCTACACCAACTCGAACACCCTCAACTTCAAGGCGAGACGCCCTCCGAGAAAGGATTCGACAACGTTCGCTTAGCAATAATGCAACTCCTACCAAGAATCGAGTTGCGGTCACGCTTGGAACTGATCAAGATGGGAATGTCAAGAAGAAACTTGTTAGTGCCGAGGAGCTTAAGCGAAGATGTGTGTTGGGTAGAATCGAGGGAATTGCAGAATGTGTCTCTGTGTAAGTAATACCGACGGCTAGTTGCATCATGGTCATGAACTGAGCATTTTTCTCTTAGAATGTTTGCCTCTGGCACGTCATCGATTCTATCATCGCATAAGAAGCGGATCATGCGGATGGATGATGTGGTTAGGAACGTGGTGAAAAGCGCTAAATCTCCGCTTTCCGATGGTAAGCATACACTGTCGTAATCACAGTAACTGAGACATTTACGAGACGTTGCGCTGCAGCGGAAGCAATTGATGCCATCGATCTTCTGATGGACCTTTGTCCAACATTTATTCAATGCCGGGTCATTGACAAAGAGAGGTGGATAGAGATGCCATCTGCACCACCCAGACCACCACCTTCTCCAGGAAGTTCCCGTCGTTTCCCACCCTCTCCAGGAGGGCTCACTCAAGAGGATGTTGAGGAAGAACTACTCAGTCGAAAAGCTGGCGAAGGGAGTCCTAAAAAGGTTAGACCTGTTGGGTTGTTTAGTCCAGAAGGCAAGAAGGTGATGAGCCTCAGAGACGTGAGGGAGAAAATCAGGAGGGAATTGGAGAAGGAATGAGCGGTTGCGATTGTTATCTTGCTTTGTTTTAATGTTTTACCCGCCACGGTGCACATGTATTCGCATATCATCATCTAGTTTTGTCTGAATATACGGCAGAGATGCTAATGTTCATCTACTAAGAAGTGAGTCGAGCATAGAAAAACTGGCCACAGAACCCGCGAACCATATGCATGTCATGTTAGGTGTCCTCCGGTACCCAGCCCGGAGTTGCCCAGAATGGCATTTCCGTAGCGAAGCTCCATTTACTCGTCGTATACCTGTATTGAAGAAATTAGTTCTGTAAGCAGAGTTGATAAATGTCCGTACATTACCTCAACGCGTGCAAACAGATGTACAGTTGCGATGGTTTGGGATCAGGGTATACCGGCAAGAAGCATTCTTCGCAATAAGAGAACGATTCCCCAACGACCACAGCAGCAGGGGACTCTGAATTTTGACTGAGCAAATTTCCTTCGTTCGACAAGTGTGAAGAATCGATTGATGCCATTTTTGATGCTTCTTCCTGTCGCTGTTCACGAATGTGTCGAGGAACTTGATTCCGCATTGTGGCCGAAACGCTATTGACACCCTGCGTCTGTCATCATGTTAGTCATGAACGGTGCATATATACGCATTCACCAACCTTTACAAAAGCCTTAGTCTTGAAAACAACATCCTTCCATCTGGAAAACTCTTCCGATTCATCCTTTTTGTTTCGTAAGGCCTTGATGACTTGCAACGTTTCCTCACTCAACGGGACTGGCGAGGCTGCTCCTACATCAGTTCCATCTTCCCTGGGTAGCAAGTCTTGATCGCCAGGATTGTCAGTGCGACTGGGTGGAGTGAAACGAGGTGCGCGTTTTCCCACTGCCGATGGCTTCTGCTTGGGCTTATTGGAGTTTTGCGAGCGATTCCGATTCTTGGGCGGTCTATGTTTGTTGGGAGGCATTGATTCGAAGAGTGAGGAGATGACATCTGGATCAATCATGTCGATATGACTCTCCAATGGTGTGTCCTCTGGAGGACTGGCTTGTGGTTCCTCAAGCGCGGCTGGAGTAGATGTAGCAGTAATGGGTGTTCCACCTCCCTCAATAGTTGGAAAATCATTTGAGAGCGACGAAGATATCTGGTTATCCAATTCAGCATTGGGAGTTGAGTCGTAAGCATCGGGAGACTTGGTTGACAAAGCGATAGAGAGATCATTTGACGTCCGGATTGAAGATTTGTTTGGCTCCTCAGTAGACTCCGACTCTATGGGCTTGGAGTCCGTCTCCGAGACTTGATTGCTTTCTTGTTGATGAGATTCTTGATCCACCTTAGTTGATGAAGGTAAGACAGGAAGGCCTCCTTGGCCTCCACTAGAGCCCTAAGTCCGCATTTCAGTTTCCTAATGCTGTAACTGCAGCCCTCAAACATACCCAGACTTTAGTATCGTTATAGATAGGATCATTGACTATAGGGTGTCCAAGATATTGAAGATGCACTCGAATTTGGTGCGCTTTAAGTGTGAAAATTCTGTCAGCATAGTCGAAAGCTCGAATCGCTGGCACCTTACATCTTCCTGTCAGTGGTTGGCAATGCACCACGCTAGTATTTGATTTATCATCATAAAACATGAGGTTGAAAATCGTCTTGGCTTCCTGAGAGTAATCGTCAACGTTTCTTCAGGACATTTGATTAGACTGGTCTCACTCTGCCCTCGGGATGAATGATATTAACACCCATTTGCCGATCTATCGTTAGCATGGGTTGATCCACAATGATTTCCTCCCTAAAACGTTGAGTCACCAATAAGTTGTACGAAAGACAAATTTTCAACCCACTCACTTGGGAAACTTGCCAATACATCTAGCAACGTATTCCTTTCGAATTGATCCCGATTGCATCTCGTCAGTCAATATCCTGGCTGTATCCGCGGTTGTGCCAATAAACATAATGCCAGATGTAAGTCTATCCAGTCTGTTCACAGCTAAGGACAACCTTTGTTTCAGCATTATTGAACGTAAATCGACTATACTCTTCTCACTATATGGTTTCTCCACTCCAAAATCATTTTTGAGGATCTCTACTAAGCTATTCTTGAAATATCTTCCAACACCATGCACAGGCTACTGGATGGTGAGATTAGGAGAACATTTCGCCATCGACAAGATGAGTGGACTTACCACGCTCCCGGGTTTATCGATGACGATAAAGCCATTTTCTTCATCCCGATGAATAATCTCCACTGGTGTCGATGTAATGGGAGGTTCATGTCGGTGACGGGCATTCCTATTGAAAGAGCTGGTCAGGCTAGCCTGAAAGCACGAGAATGTCCGGGCTCACTCAAAGTAATCGCCATTGCGAAGGATGTACCCTTCATACACTGTCTTTCCGTTGACTCGTGTGATTCCAGCGGAAAGTGCATATCGCTAATTCTATATCAGCGTTGCAAGTTGTGGGAAGGGTAGTTTCACTCACATAATATTCGACGGATCGATCTCTAAACTCTGTTGATAGAACCTCTAATATCTCCCGATCCATCCACCTCCCTTTGACATATGTTCTCAAAGCACTCCAATAAGGCTCTACCTTCCGCAGAGTGGGATTCTCATAGGAGCTTGGCTGGGGTATTTGCGTTGAGGACGACGTGGCGTTATCCATTGCAGTAGATCTGTTTTCAAAAGCAAAATCCTGGTTGATAGATTGGATTATATGACTATATACTTTACTCTTCGACGAGTAGTGGAATGCAGTGGCTAGTCGCACTCCAGTTCTTGGAATACCGATATGAAATGGCAAGCGGGACGAGTCGAACCGGTAGGAAGTCAGCCGGATTGGCCTAAAGAAGCCACAAATGGGAGTAATTTGGACCAGGATTATATGAGACTTTGATATTGCTAAGCCAATGTTTCGTGCAGATGGTGGTCACGGGATGCACAAAATCGTGGACTCAGAACAAACTTTGTCTACTATCAAAGTTGCAATTACCACTGGCAGAATCAAAATGAGGAATGCACTGGTATCGTGTCAGTTCGTCTCAATGGAGCAATCGGACATCAGCTCCAACATAAAGTTCATGATCAGTAGCTCTGCGTGATCTCTGAATGAAATGGGGAAGGCTGAGATTGTGTACGGTTCTAGTCGAATATGACTGAATTCTATGCATATTGCGTCTGAGAACTTCTTAAAATACAAATTCACGATTCTCATTTCCTTTGTTCTTGTCTTCCAAGTTTTACCATGTGGCATCGTTTACTACTACTAACCCGTCTACAAGTCATTCATCTTTCTTGCATTCTCTTGTGTATGACATAAATTCTTCTTGACGATCCAGTAGCGGAGCTTCTTTTGATTTGAATACACAATCTATACAATACGAAATAGTTGGTTGCGGCACATTTACTGGGTCATGTATCTCGATCAATAAGCAATTGGCCGCTATGGTACAGTCATCATGGAAGCATTAAAAGAATCTCATATTTACCAATCCATCCTAGCTTCCAGTCTTATGAGGTGACTCCTGTCAGCGAGGACTTCGGCCACATACCATATATTCCAACCATTTCCCGGCAAACTCTATCGGAGACTTCTATTAGTAGTAAGTAGAACGAACATGTGGTTTAACTCCGAGTCTACTCAATTCTACACGCGGATTCTACGGGAACAAAACTGGTCACAACCGCCAAAATGCAGATAACTCCCCCAAATGCTCCCAAACTTTGTAGGAATGCTAAAAGAATAAAAAGGCCTCCACCCGGGATTGAACCGAGGATCACCCGCATGATTGCGTAAGCAGATCATGTAATCTGCAACGCCCAAAGCGGGTATCTTACCACTAGACCATAGAGGCTGTTGGTAACAAAGAAGAAACACCATAGATAGGTAGGTAAAGCCAGCTTTCTTACCCATCTTGTCCCTCTCCATCTCTTTCCTAGCTTGAGTATTATATGCCCTATGGTAGCTATTTAGAAGAAATGATAGAAGTTGATGGTTGACCAAAGGGAAGTGGATAGACGTTGTGATATTCGTAACAGACTGCCAGTTGACCGCAACCCCTTTCGAGCGCTTATAGTCGAACACAAGATTACGCGTATTTAACGATATGAGTGCCACATATCATCAAGTAGTGCCACATATCATCAAGTAGCCCACAATTTCCAATGGGTAGCTTACTACCTGACTAACATATCCAGCGGAAACCACCGGAGCCAAATGACACTCGCACAACCTGGCGGGGCACAAAGAATCAATTACTCTGTTTTATGTATGAGCTCTGAGCCTCCGATGATCTGACTGTGTGATTGATATTATTCACTCGTCTTGTCTCTTACTAGTATTCTCCGAAATATCCAGATTTTTTCAGCTCAGCTATCATAAAAGAGTCTTGAGCGCAGATAGACAATGTGATTCATGTTATTACATAACTCGAGAGAAGATCATGAACTATCGCTGCTTTATGGTTTTAATCGGTCCAGAATTTGTATAACTCTATTGGCAAGAGCGTGATAATCACCGTCGCCGCTGACTACTCTTGATCTCCCGCGTTACCTCT
>WSTZ01000222.1:0-22977 GCA_019632295.1 Tulasnella sp. 418 | reverse complement strand
TTCCAAGCCCCTCCCAAAGATAGCAAAATCGAATACGTTCAGCGACACGTATAGCTCTCCAACTAAATCGGGATTAGCAGATGGTGTCCAATCGCTGAATGAGGAGACTGAGCAACCTTCACCATCGTTGCCGTCAATACCATCGCTTCCGGCCGGTGAAGAGGCGAAGAACGCTGCGATGACCAAGTCTCCTAACAGTACGGCTGATGATGCTGCATCCATTGAGCGACCTGGAACACCCTCTTCCATCAAGTCAACGTCTTCACGAGTATCCAAGCTAGTGAAGAAAGCTGGCAGGAAGGGAGATGGAAAGGAAAAGGAAAAGGAAAAGGAAAAGGAGAAAGAAAAGGAGAAAGTTAAAGATAAGGAAAATGACAGGGAGTCGACATCTAGCAAGAGGAACAGCGCCTTCGGTCTCCGAGGTCTGGTGCAAGGAGGACACGGAAAGAAAAAGGAGAGGACGTCGTCTAGTTCCAAGGGTTCAGCTGTTGAGGTGGCTATGACATCCTGAGCTCATCCTCGTCGGATGATTCTTTATTCTGGGGCATATTGGTTTTTACTTCGCAATGTAGACAACTGATAAGATGAGGTGCATAGTCGAAGGAACTTCGGACTTTGGGATATAGCGTAGCAGTATCAGACCCGCAACAAGGAGTTGACCAGGGAATTGAGGTTTCCCCCCTCATTCATATCCGTCGGCTTGGGAACATTACGAACATTATTCTGCATGTCCTTGAAGGGCCGTTGCATATTCACACATTTTTGCTTTACATATTTAGCACTTTTTTCCCCCATTCAACGAACTAATTCACCTTCTGCCCATCCATCTGGCAATGTTTGGACCATTTATAGTGATCGCGTTGCTTTGCAAGATAATTTTAGACAAGAAAAGACATTTGCCATCGATATATTTAGCATGAAAGGATAGACCCGAGACTAATTTAGATTGTCACGGGTTTGTTACATAAATGAAAATAGAGACAGGGGTTCAAGTTGGTTACGTAGAAATTTCCACGGTCAAAGTTCTGTTGTGAAGTAAACTGCTGGACCCGTTGTACTAACCGAGAGAAGCAACTCTATCTAGAACATTCTCCCCGACGACCTCAACGACTGAGAGATCGCTCTGAATGGCAGGTGTGTATGGAAAATTTTCGTATTGGAATGTATTACTGACAGCTCTTCAGCCATCTACACTGTGTTCTCCAGCCCGACTCACCCTCCTATCCCGAATCACCTGCCTACACTCATTGTCACTCCTCACGGACAACCCAACAACATCCTCTACTCTTACTTGCATACAAACTTCAACACTGAAAACTACTTGCTTACTCCTTCGCCTCAAGGAGATCTATGCGTTGCCAAGCTCTTTCCGCCTTCTAACAGGTCCGGTGGTGGCTCCAAGCCCTCCTCCGTCTCTGACCCAGGCCACGGTTCTTCCTCTTCCTCTACTCCTCGCGTCGTACGTTGCGAGGCATCAAGAAACCTCAAGTGGACGATCACCAACACCGGCGTTATCTCACCCATCTACAAACTTAGTTTACCTTCACCCGACTCTCCCGATTTGCCGCTCTTCCAGATCAGTAAACCCAATCCAAACGCCGGTTTTTGGTCCATGTTCTACTTCGCTTATGCCGGACATTTGATCCCTCCCAAACGGATTGAATTCGGAAAGATTCAAAAGAATCCTGGAGGTCCTGGAGGAGGTGGTACCCGAATTTCCATCACAGGAAAGACCCCTGAGGAAAAAGCTGTATGGCAAACTCTTGGCGAGGGAAATGAAGATTGCGTAGAATGGGTTGTACTTTGTGCCGCCCTTAACCTGTTAGAGTAAGTTTAACGTCTTTTTTGGGTAATGGTGATGTTAATTCACCCGTAATATCTCCTTAGTGATGAAATCCTCAAAGCCGCCGGAGGTCAACCAGCAGCGGCCTCTTCTAGTTCCAGCGTGAACAGAGCAGCGGGTGGATCAACTGCATCTACCTCTGCTGGTAGCACCGCTACTCCCAGCACTGCTGCTGGATCTTCTCAACAGCAACGAGGACCTCCCCCTCCTGCAGGTCCTGCAGGTCGTGGAGGTCCACCGCCACAAGGTGGTCCCGGGTTTAGAGGTCCTCCACCTCAGCAACCTTTCAGTGGACCCCCGCCTCAACAGCAACGCAGTGCGACTATGCCAGGACCCGGACCTCAGGGAGGAGGGTTCGATCCTAGAAGAGGCCCTCCACCTCAACAAGGGGGTCCTAGCGGATTTGATCCAAGGAGAGGTCCTCCTCCGGGACCTGCAGGACCTGGTGGACAGCCAAGAGGACCACCCCCTCAACAGGCTGGTGGAGGTGGTGGTTCCACAAGGAGGTTCTGAGGAATAGCCAAACACTTTTAGGCTATCGAGTTTGTCTTGGATATGCGTAATATCGCGATTATTTCTTTTCTTTCCTTCAAGGTGCTGTGCAGGCTGATAGAGGACGCAAGTACATTGCCCGAGCTTTCACTTCCATCACTCATGTGTTTGATATATCTACCTTCATCTATTTATTGTTGATCATGGGGTTTCAAAAGGAAGATGTCTTGTTCAACTATATTCCCTTTATTTAACTTGAAATGTTGCCTTTGCGTTCGGTTCTCCCCTCTTATTCTCTCTTGTTTTATGTCCCTGCTTGTGGTTATAGGATTGTGGAATACGATATTTTTGGATACACGAAAAGCCTGACAACCTTGAATAGGCTTCTGGTATAGTAAGATTGCGACAATGATACTGTAGCAACAAAGCACAAGAGTAAATGACAGAAAGAAAGTGGTCAAACGACATGAAATGTCAGCAAGTCCAGATAGGTATTATAGCAACCTATCCCAAAAACCTCGAGTCACGCCTAGATCCATCAGAAATTGCATATTTTTCTACTCCTCGCGCATCTCCAACACCTCTCTTTCTCGTGCCCGTTCTGCGAGATCAACTCCGACAAGGATCTTACTGGCCTTCCATAGCTGAACCAAGTTGATGATGTTCTTTGCGAAACAGACAGGTCCAGTTATGAGAGCCAGAAGCTGAGCCCAGCTAAGATTTGCGATGATGGTCGCAATTTTGGATACCACGGCAGTAAGGAGAAGAGATGACGAAGCCGGAATGAATGACGTGAATGTTGACAGGAAAACTTGGGCTAATGCTGGGAATGGATAACCAATCGGCGTTTTGTTGAAGTGCATCAGATACAATGACACAAAGAACAGTTCATTGCCTGCGCAGAATGCGAATAGGGTTCGCTGATTCACGAATTAGGTCACGGTGATGAGTAAGGTGTGGCCGAATGCCGAGAAGCTCATGTCAGCGCTTATGAAGTTGGAACGCGCCAACTGGGGACACTCACCGAATCATTATAGTAGTACCACAGAATGCGAGACACTTCGCTGGTGACTGTTTTGTGACTTCGGGAACCTGTTACGAGGGAACTTTAAAAGAATGACCGAAAAGGCAGTGATGACCGGACACGTTGTCAGCATGCAGTTCGTGTCCCTGGGGATCAAAGGCTGACCTGTACATGTGCATATAGTGACTGCTGAAATCGAGGGTGATGAGGAATTGGAAGAACAGGGCAAAAGACGGATATGTCGAGGACAGGAAGCAAAGTAGGCAAGACGTGGTGCAACTGAAGGGGATTCATAAACCGATAAGCTCTCTAAGCAGCTTAGACGATTGATAGAAGACTCACCGATCTGTTACCATGTCGAGCACCGCGCCGAATTTGCTCGTTTGGCCCAACGAACGTGCGGCCATTCCGTCCACCGCATCCAACAAACAGCTTATTCCATACAATAAAGTACATGCTTTTGGATGTTCTGGCATATAATTGAGAGCCAGACCAGCGAGAATGATTCGAGCGTATCCTATGAGATTTGGTACGAAGAGGAACACGTTCTCGTCATATGTCTGATGAGTGGCCAAATCGAGCGCGGATTTAGCTTCCACCGCAATGTCGATGGAAGAATGTCGTCGCTGGCGTGTCTGCTGGGTTTCCGCTGCCGAAGAACGGGGTGCCATACTGGAACAGGCTTTGTCGGGGAGGAAGCGTTGTGTGAGGATTCAGGTAAGCACACAAGTTTCCAGTCCAGATGAGAAAAAGTGTAACATTGGAACAAATTTTCACACGGTTATCAATTCGATTTCTTACATTCGAAATTTACAAGGTCCCTCACACCTGCATGCGACGCTTTGCCACTCGACGGAGGCTCTTCAGCTCATCGGCATTAAAGTCTTATCCTCGCTCTCTACCTTTGTCATTAAAGCGAATATCTGCTAGACAGGCTACACATGATTCCGATCCAGCAATTGCAGCTTCACACCTAGTACCAGATGTGGTATCCCGAGCCTTCTCAAATACTGCATCAGAACCAGGGGCGAGCTCAGGAAATGATGCACCGGAGCTACCTCCGAATCTAGATGCCTTGCCACCCCCTCAAATTCTGGAAGATATTCGAGTTAAAGTCCGAATGTCATTCCATCCTGCTACCCAATCCAAGGCATTATCAGTTGATGGGAAGGAGCCAACGGTTGCGTTATACTGCCCTATAGAAGGGGGCTCATACGTTATCGATGAGACAGTTAGGCAGTTGGCCAATACGGAGGGAGCGGAGTTAGAGGTACTGGATGGATTGCAACTAGCAGGTGGTGTCCATGGTAAATACGGAACTAGTAAGTCTGCTTTCGCCTCAAGGATGAGGCTCATGGTCTAACGCTAGTCCAGCCATTAGGTCCTTTAAATTATCTCCTGACGAGTTCTACGAGTCATCGTTTGAAAATCCCGACAAATCGAATGAACCACAAACACCTGATGCAGCTGACGCCTCTGCTGGTCCAGTAATCAAAATCATTGCTCCTTCTCTCCCTTTCTTTCAATCTCGAAGTCAACCACCCACTTCCTCATCACCACGTAAACTTCCTTCACCTCATTCAGACGCCCAATCATATACCCTCTTCAAGTTACTTATTAACCGCAAGTCGGAGTCCAGCAAGAAGCGAATCATCTATATTCGTGATTTCCAACATTTGTCGGATACAGCCCCGACTTGGTTCCCCGGTCTGGTCAAGGCAGTGAGAGAGAGAAGGACAGGAGAAACTGAAGGGTCGGATATCTCCCCAACCATTATCGTGCTTGGGGTCACGCCAAAGGTTGTGCAATCTGAATCAACGTCTCCCAATGGCGAAGCCTCCAATAGTGCTCATCCCTTAGCGGGCCTCGGCTTTAACTTCTTTCCCCCTCTAAACATGATGCGATCACCTCAACTTCGTCGTTCTTCATCAACCGGGGGACCATCTGCTACGGATGCGGATGAGTATAAGGAAAAGGCTCGTGAAGAACGACTAAAAGAACGCTTGACGGACTTGCAGGAGGAAGGAGAAGATGCAGTCAGGGACGAGTTGCCAGAGTTCGAGTATACCCTCGTATCACCACCAGAACGAGTTGTCGACCAAAGTCGGCATTCGACTAATGTGCTGACATCAGATTCAACATCTGAAAGCACTGTGATCGAGGCCAAGGATGAAGACCGCGATGGCGGTCTCTGGTATGTGTTTTGTGGTGTCAAGGTGCAACCATTTTCTAGCAGCAGCAGCCGCTTCAATACTGTCCAAAGGAAAGTGGAAGAGCTACCCCCCGACCTCAGAGAAATCGCCGAGATCTTTAAAGACTCAAAGTGGGAAGAGGTCATCGATTCCAATGTCACAGATAACCCGGAATCCATGGATGCTCAAATGAAGAAATTCTTGCTCCACGATGGAGATATGCTCCGCTTCTTACGGGAGACAACGCGTGATCGCTTTAAATCCATGTCTGAGGACAGCGCAAAGGATGCTGACACGGGAGAAGTGGAAGGAAAAGGCTCTCCAGAGAATGTTGCTATTCAAGCCCCTTCATCAATCCGTAGATCGACTGTCAAAACAGCTCCCTTCCGCAGAACACCCTTACCTATGACAGCCACTGTCTCGGAACCGTATACGAGAGTCGCAGCAGTGCTCCCCTCGAAACGATCGCTTGTTCTCGAATCCTTGGAGCGCTGTCACACTCGAAGAGAAGTCAACCGATTATTGTTACGGATGGTTCTGGCAGAGGTGGAGGCAAAGGTTCCAGAGGGAACTGGTCTGTTGGAAAAGTTACATTTGAAAGGTATTGATCAATCCGTCGGTTGGGGCGTGACGGCTATTGAAGGGACATCAAATAGCCAAGGCAAGGTGGCTGCAATGAAGGATGGTGGATCATCTTTAGAACAACACAAGCAATCTCTTCGCGAGGCGGTACAACACCTTCTAGCAGATCGTCAACCGAAGTTGAAAGAGGAAAAGGAAGAACTCCGATTGATACTTCAAGGGACACCTCAAGACATGTGGAAGGAATTCAGTGAACGGATTCTTCATCCCAAAGATCTTACGGAGATGGTTGAACGGGCGTTGAGCGACGTAATGTCAAACGGGTCCTCGACTAAACCGGAAGAAGCTACTTCGCCTTCAAAAGGCAAGCGGCGAAGCGTCAGCTCGACGAGTTCTACCGCCGAAATATCATGGGCAACCTTGGCACAATCGCACAAGGCACTCCGTGATCGTCGGGCATCGACAAAATCGATCATTGAAACTATGCTGAAGACGGCGTCTTCAGGCGGGTCTTCCGGATCTTTAACTGCCGCCGAGATCGCTTCTACAAACATTATCAACCAGGTTAAGAACGATCCTTCTCTTGATTCTCACGAGGAGCGGTTGCTGGAATGTATAGTGGAACCAACCACGATGCCTACTAGCTTCAAAGAAATACACCTACCGGAGCGGACTATTGATGCTGTCAGGACCATAGTGAGCTTACCAATCCTCTATCCTGATGTCTTCACGGAAGGTATCTTGAAGTGAGTATTTGATTTGATCCGTTAGGCTTATATCTGATTGCATTGTCACAAGGACCCATTCAATGACGGGCGCCCTCTTGCTAGGACCACCCGGTGTTGGTAAGACCTTACTCGCTCGTGCCGTAGCAAAAGAATCAGGTGCCAGGATGATGGTTGTAAAAGCCTCAGGTCAGTTACCTGACTTTTTTTTTATTGAATCGGCATTGATCCTTCTCTCCGCAAATCAGATGTTGAGGATATGTACGTTGGTGAAGGAGAGAAGTTAGTCAAGAGCGTCTTCACGTTAGCCCGTCGTTTATCTCCGTAAGTGCGGTGAATTCAGCTGCATCGATCAATTATTGACAAGCATAATTCTAGTTGCGTCGTGTTCCTTGACGAAGTAGATGCATTGTTCGCTTCTCGAGAGTCTCGTGGATCAGGAGGAGCGGCTGCAGCCCACCGAGGCGTGATCACTGAGTTTATGCAAGAGATGGATGGCTTGAAAACCAATAGGAAAGACGGAAACGTCATTGTCATTGGCGCCACGAATCGGTACGTTTGAATCTATCTGGTTGAAGACTTTAGCTTAAAAGAATTTTATCTCCTCAGCCCGTTCGATCTTGACGACGCTGTACTTCGCCGTCTACCACGCCGCTTGTTGATAGATCTGCCAACCGAAAAGGATAGAAAGGAGATACTGAAAATCCTATTGCGAGACGAAGTTCTCGCGCCAGATATTGACCTCTCCGCACTAGCGAAGCAAACAGAGACTTTCTCTGGATCCGACTTGAAACGTAAGTGCCTTTCTGTACTGGCGAGAAACATTAACCGATGGTCACTTGTCACTCCAGACCTTTGTGTATCCGCGGCATTGGATTCCGCCAAAGAGAATTTGGATTTGCCATGGAAAGAGAAGACCCCTCAATCATCACCAGAACCCTTAAAGGACCTACAAACTCCTTCATCCACGCCTTCGACATCAGCAGTGATAGGGTCATCCGTTGAGCAGAGAACTCCCAAGCGAACACTTTCCTTGCGTCACTTTACAAAGGCTCTAACCGAAATTACACCGTCATCTTCGGAGTCGCTAGGTACCCTGAATGACCTGCGCAAGTGGAACGAAGAATTTGGAGAAGGCTACAAGGATAAAACCAGCAGGAGTAAGAGGCGTAGGTGGGGTGACAAGTTTGGCTTTGGAGGGAAGGAGGGAGGGAGTAGCGAGAGTGATGGCAGGGTTGTTCCAGAGGTTCTGACCTCTTAATCATGTATACTGGTGTCTACATGTGGCCTTAGTGTCAACGGACATTTGTTGAGCTGGTAACATGCTAGTTGTTGCATTATATCGTTCTTGGGTTTTAGAAGTCATTTGATCTATCGCATAATTACTTCAACTACCACGATGGATGTTTCATCAACATCCAAAGATCCGGTTAACGAGATAATTATATAAAGTAAACGAGTATGATGGAGCTGTCCAAGATCATATGCATGAACGAGAATAGTCGCAGAATCAATCATCCTCATCCTCCTCCATCTCATCATTTACATCAATTTCTTCGGACTCAGGTTCTTCAGCCTCCTCTTCCTCCGGACTTAAAGCAAATAAGTCAGTCGATGTTAGATTCCTCCTGCAAATAGAGTGAATTAACACTTACCTTGCAGCTCTTCCGCCTCTTCTTTGCTTGGTTTTTTTCTTCGGTGGTTTTTGGCTGGGTTTTTGGCTGGGAGCCTCTTCTTCATCATCACTACCACGTGCTCTTGGACGTCTTCTGGGCTCAAAACCGTCTCGCACTGCATCCTCGCCGATAAGTTTAAATGATCCGGTGGTAGGCCATGGTTGCCTGCAGTCCATGCATACGCACGATCCTCCTCCGCCAGAACGGGTCTTCCATTTATTATAGCAAGGTTTGTGGATTCTTACTGCACATTTCCCGTTGTCTCCCCGACATTGATATCCCTAGAGTATTGGTTCAAGGTTTCTAAATATAATTCCTCAACGACACGCCGAAGGATCTCACCTTGAACACTACATCGTCGCATATGTGACATTTCACGAGATCTTCCTCGTCACAATTGTTCTCGATGTACGAGTGGAGTTCAATCATAGAGCGAGTTCCAACGGAGTAGCGGCCTCGGCTGCATATTATCAGAATAGTGATCAAACATAGCACTTCTGCGTTGATATGAAGTTTGTACTGACGTGCTTTGTGAGAGCCAACCGCGTGCAACAAAGCTACTAAGAAGTTCTTCGGCATGGTTTCGTGTCAACTTTTGGTCAGACCGCAACTGGGAGACTAGATTTACGGCCTCTGTCGATCTGATTGAATACGATTCATTTGGCGCAGTTAGTATATGCTCCATCTGAGTTCAGGGATAAGTAATCGCTTAGAATGGGTATTCAGCGCCCAACTTACGACTTGCTTGAAATACGCGATCTCAGCGGCGGTGTAGTCGGTTCCATGCTGTGCGACAGCGTCGTCAACAAGATTAGTCTGTTCTCGTAAACGTGTTATTACTGTTGCTACGACCTGGTGCCTTTTTCACTCACAAACGCCATGACCGTTTCTCCAGTCTCTTCATCCTGGGCATTCTTGATATCCAAGTTCAGTGGCTCTAGTTTGCCTTTGATTCGTCCAAGAAAAGTGTTCCAATTAGCATCAGTCTCAATTCCTTGGTTTAGTTCTAATTTTCGACAGTGATTAGTTGAAATAGGACCCAACGCCCAGATGTCTCGCCCACCTTCAACCGTATCACGAGCCGATTGCCAAAGAAGTTTGGCCACATCCTCAGACACAACACGCCGAGACATCAACGCCTGAAGAAATAACCTGTCCACGTCGGAGGCTGATATTTTTGTAGACATTACGTAGACCGTAAATGAGTGGATTAGGAAGTTGACTGACGCGACGCGTTTTCGCGTTTTCTGGTTTTCAGGATCAACCCAAAGCAGGCAAGTCGATGTTGGTTCTTTTGAAGGGCATATTGCCATTTGTTAGAACGTCCTTATTTGAAATTGAGAAAAGAACAATGACATTGAGACAGGACAACGTAAAGATAAGCGTACGGCATTATAGGTATCAGCGAATCCTCATGGCTCCGAAAATGCAAAGTATGTACAAGGCTCCCGACTAGGACATAACAAATTCCCTGCTCGTAACAATCCCGCTCCCCACTTTCCACTAGGGCGGCATCCCTAGAAATTCATAGTTTTGGTACTCGCAGCGTTTTGCTGACCATTGCCGCAGCCCACATAGCGAATATAAAGCTGACTTTGTGAACAACCCAACTATCGTCAACACTCATCGGTGCTGTACTGTCCTTGAGTCGCAAAAGAGCTCCTATATCTATGACTCCACCTGGAATGCCTTCTCCGAAGGCGACACCAGAAGGGTCGCCCTCGATCCAACCATTGCGAGTCCAGTAGGAGAGTAGGCCAACGAGCACGAGACTGCTTGGGATGGGAAGGCCTTCAAAATAGCGAGCTTTTCCCTTGCCATCTTTCGGGAGTATAGCGGCGGTGGCATTAAACCGCGCGAGGCGAGCGAGACCACAACATATGAAGCATGTGAGGATGAATACATCCAGCGGTGTTCGTAGACCAACGGTGAAGGCGAGCAACGAGGGAGCAACGCCAAACGAGATCTGTGGGGTAAAGGGGGTGCGTTAGTGTTGGTTCAGAACACGTTGATCGGGATGTATAAATAGAACGTAATGCGCA
Source organism: Tulasnella sp. 418 (assembly GCA_019632295.1). NCBI lineage: Eukaryota > Fungi > Basidiomycota > Agaricomycetes > Cantharellales > Tulasnellaceae > Tulasnella > Tulasnella sp. 418. Next base: position 12,401 of record WSTZ01000222.1, on the reverse strand, counting down.
GTGAAATGTTCCAATGAGAAATACGAGTAGCAAAGGTCTGGCCATGATGGGTGCAGCAGGCAAAGTGCCTTGCAGAGAGTAGACCCAGCGATGGAGCAGGAGGTAAACTTACCAGATCTGCCAAGCTATCCAATTCCTGCCCAAGCATACTTGAGCTCTTCCTCCACCTCGCCACTTTACCGTCAAGGAAGTCGAACATGAGACCAGCCAGTGGAAATGCATGAGCGAGCCAGAGGTGTCGTTTGTCGCTGGTCAACAAGTAACGAGCACTGCTGAATATTGAGTATGCACCACAGAAGCCGTTCATTATCGTAACGAGATCTGCAAGTCGAAAGTTTCTAATCCAGATAGATATTAGTGACTGGCTTCAAGAGTGGACAGACATCACCGAATGCTCACCGAACTAAGGAGAAATGACCATCTGTATCATTGTACTCCTGCAACGCATGCAGTTTACTCTCCAATCCAACAACCGCGTTCTCTGCAGTCCTTGCATTGTTGGGTGTGCTTCTTTGACGGGCTGTGGTTGTGCTCATACCGTTCGTCAAAATTGTCGTCGTCGTTGAAATGTAGACCGTCAGATGGAGCTAAACTTTCGTCATTTCATCCACCGTGTTACTTGTCACATATTTGTCACATTCAGGGTTCACCGACACCTAGTAGTCTCCACCTTTCAACCATCTGTAATGAACTCTGGCATCTGAGTCAAACTGGAATCTTGCTTTCTTGTTCTTCCTCGTTGTTTCAGGGATGGCGCCATGCGGATGAAATCAAGATCATATCCTAAAGTATACTATTACATACCTTTCCGTCTGGTCTTTGCATAAGCAAATGATATAGGGATCATAGCGGGAATACTTGCTAAATGACCCAATGTTTTGCAGTTTTGCAATAGCTCTGTAAGTTGAGGCGTCTTATTCTGAATCATACATGTCTCACACAGCAAATGTAAGCGAGCGCCATCGCCATCATATGTACGTCCCAATCTTTACGCGATTGCTATACCGACGCTTATATCTCCTGCAACCTTGCCAGAAAAAAATACACCTCTTTCTAGTTTTCCTGCAACCAATCTCCTTCTCAAAGTAATATGATATTTCTATCTAGTCTTTTAATAGTCACCCTTTTATCACCACTTATCACTGCTGCCCCAGCACCAAAAACACATACCATCGCTTTAGATGCCGGCTCGGTAACTGGATATGATGACGGGTCACTATTCCACTATCGCAGTATCCCTTTCGCATACCCCCCGTGAGTCCACTGGACATACAGATCGTCTTCAATCAAGACTGATGTTAGTCGCATAACAGGATAGGCGACCGTCGCTTGCGACCTCCTGAGCCATTGCCGCCATATGATATCAATATAGACGCCACAAAATTTGGCCCCAGCTGTCCCAACCAAGTGTTTCATGCAGGCTGGAAAGGTTTTTTGGGCGGAATAGCTGACCGTATCATTGAGTGGTGGTACTATACGTTCCGCGCTGACAATTCGGATGAGGATTGTCTCAGTCTGAACGTCATTGCTCCCAAGACCGCCAACTCATCGTCTAGTTTGCCCGTCATTGTGGTAAGTACAAAATTACGGGTCTCAAGCTAGTGCGGCTCTCATTGATCCTTTATTAAGTGGATTTATGGCGGAGCTTTCCTGATGGGTTCAACGGAGGGATACAAGGGCGAAAACATCGTAAAACGATCAACAGAAATCGGCCAGCCGGTCATCTATGTCTCTATCAATTATCGCATAGGAGTGCTTGGATTTTTGCCCGGAATCGAGGTGAAAAATGCTGGAGCTGGGAATCTGGGGCTTCGTGACCGTAAGCTATTGAGCCTCTCAACTACAGTGAAAGTTTCTGACCGGTTCTTAGAGCGACTTGGTCTAAGATGGGTTCAGAAGTATATCAGAGAATTTGGTGGTGATCCTGAAAAGGTCACGATTTGGGGCCAAAGCGCAGGCGCCATGAGTGTTGGTATGCACATGTTGACCAACGACGGAAACCATGAAGGGCTATTCAGAGCAGCAGTGATGGTGAGTTACCGGCCGTCGGCAGCTCGGTTGTCACTAACCATCAGGCACAATGCAGCAATCCGGAGCACCAATTCCTGTGGGTGACATTACAGTAGGACAACCTATTTACGACAAGCTGGTGTCAAAGCTTAAGTGTTCTGACAAACCCGATACACTGCAATGCATTCGAGAGGCGAAACTATCAACTCTCAAAAAAGCCGCCAACAGTGTCGTCGGTTGGTACTACCCTCGCGTTGACGGTGATTTCTTGAAAGAGCCGCCCTATAAGGCAGTACAAAATGGAAGGGTTGCAAATGTTCCGTATATTACTGGTGCGTTGCAGTATCATCTGAGAACAAGGCATCACACCCAATCTATCGATTTGTAGGCACTGTAGGGGACGAAGGATCTCTTTTTGCCCTTCTCCAGCTTGGCTTGGATTCGGAGGAGCTCTTCGCCAAGTACCTAGCTACCCGTTTCCTCCCAAATGCGACGCCGCAGGAGGTTGTGGATCTCGCAGGGTGGTACCAAATAGATCCACAATCGACGGCTCATCAACACAAGATGCTCTCCAAAGTTCTGACCAAAGACGTGAGTATTGTCGAAGCACTCCATCCCGAATCAATCTAATTAAATTATCAGTTTTGGAGGATCGCCGAAGTTGAGGGCGATTTCATGTTCAATGCCCCGAAAAGATTCTTCCTGCAAAATACATGGAACAAAGCGGGTGGCTGGAACTATTGTGAGCAAGATTCCTGATTTTTCATCCCTGTCAACTGATGTCGTCGGGTTCTGCTTGCAGTGAGCCTCAAAGGAGATTCACGAATATTTGGCTCAGTAAGCTCATTTTCACGAAAATCTGGAGCCCCTCTAACACTCTATGCCCCAGCATCACACATCGGAATTGGATCAAGTGTTCAAACGAGGTGCTATGCAGGATTATGTGATAGTAAGACTCGCTATACATCTGCTTTCTTCACGTCACTCAGCTGTTTCTCAGCGTTTTAGCGCTCATGGGGATCCTAACATCGGACCGGGATCAAGCGACCTTATAAAGTGGCCAAAATGGGATCCAAACTCGAACACAACACTTATCATTCGTGACGGCACCACTCATCTCTCAATTGAAGATGATATCAACAACCCACTTCAACTTGATTACGTCAATCATGTGGCCCTCAAATACCCAGTGTAAAGTCAACAACAATAAAAATTGTCACGGACTACCCGCGGATCGATCTACTCCTGTTCCTCCCCATCTCGTTTTCGTTTCATTTCTCGGGAGACCTTTTGCTGCGCGGCATCGTGTCTTGCTAATTCTGGAGGAACCTTGGAGATCGGACTCTTTGATATCTCTGTAATAATGACATATAATTAGATAGGTTCAATATATGAGTTGAGGCCGGATCACATACCCTGTTTGAGATCGTACATAACTTCGTCGTCATCATTCGTTAAGAATGTGATGGCTACACCCGTCTTTCCAGCACGTCCAGTACGACCTAGGGAGATAACAGTAAATTTACACAGCAGATTAGAATAGTTAGTACGACGACATACCGATACGATGGACGTAGGCTTCTATCGTATTCGCCATCTGGAAGTTAATGACCAATGTGACATCCTGAACATCGATACCACGTCCAGCAAGATCTGTTGCAACCAACACGTGAGCATCTCCGTCGCGCAGCGCCTGTAGTGCAGCCTCTCGTTGTTCTTGGTTTTTGCCCGAATGAAGGGTTGCCGTATTCCACTGCATGAAATGTGATTAGATCAATGCACTGATTCGGGAGAGCGATATACTCACCCCTGCTCGCGACAAATCCTTTGCCACCATGTCAGCGGTCTTCTTTTGATTAACGAAAACGATAATCGGTGATTCGAAGCCACCATTATTGAGAATGTCCAGAAGACGTGCTCTAGCAAGTAAACACAAGGTAAGCAACATGAACTGGAGGATTTCCGAGCCTACCGACTTTTTCTTCTCTTCGGATTGGACAAACTCAACGCGTTGCTCTACTGTGTCGACGGCTCGACCAGCTTCACCAATCGTAATGACGGCAGGCTTCCGTAGATACTTTCTTGCTATTCGCTCAACAGCTGCCGGCATGGTTGCAGAGAACAGAGTGGTAACTCTGGTTTTTCCACGTATCATCTGGCCATCTACCGTGATTTGATCTACTTCCATCCCATCTTCATCCTTCAGCGACTCAGAAGGTAAGGCATCTAGAATGAAGGTCAGATCTGCTTCAAATCCAAGATTGACCATACGGTCGGCTTCGTCCATAACGACATAGGTACATTGTGACAGCACAAGTACGTGACGATCAATTACGTCTTTCAGACGACCGGGAGTTGCTATGATGATCTCGGCACCTTCCCGTAAATTAAATTGTTGTTCCTCTACAGAACGCTAAACGACGGTTTGTTAGCCGCATCCCCAAAGTTCTTGAACAATGACACTACTTACCCCACCAACAATGGAGACGCACTTGAATCCCAAGGGAGTGGCAAACTTATTAGTTTCGGTTTCAATTTGTTGAGCCAATTCACGGGTAGGAGCCAGGATTAGAGCATAGGGACCCAAATGACGGTTATCATCCGAAAATGCAGGAAGTTGAGATATATATGTCAACATCGGAATCACGAATGCTGCAGTCTTACCCGAACCTAATTCATCAAGGTTCAACGGGACAATCAAATAGGAGAGTATTAAGCGGAGCTTACCAGTTTCAGCTATACCGATCACGTCCCTGTTCTGCAAGCCGATGGGGATAGCCTGACGCTGGATTGGGGAAGGTTCTTTGTACCCAATTCGATCAATGACTTCGAGAATTGTTTGGGGAATTGAGGATTCGGTCCATGACCGGAGCGGCAGGGGAATTTGACCACCTGGAAGAATATCTCGTTAGCGTTCAATGACGACGCGAACCTGAACCTTTCTGCTCACCTCTGGCAGATATGCTGAAGTCTTCTCGGAAGATTCGCCAGTCCCGCTCCTTCATCTCATGTAAGGGTTTCTCGGACCAGTGCCGCTCATCTATGCCCGTCCTCGCTGCCTTCCTTCGCTCCAAAGGATCGGTGTGACGTTCACCACTTCCTTCACCCTTATGGGAGTTGGGTCCACCACTGCCGTCCATCCCAGCCAGATGACCTCTCCCAAACATTACAGCAGCACCGGGTTTACCCAGACCCAGATCAAGATGCGCTCCGCCAGTGAGATGATTGGTGTCTTCTTGCTCGTCCCAATCAAACACGAATTTCTTGTCATTCATTTTCCTGATCTTACGCTTCTTTTTATCCACACCAAGGTATCGAGACCGAATGGCGTTTATGTCCTCATCGGTCATCGGTGGTACGAACGGTGCAGAAGCATCCTTCTCCGTGCCATTAGGAGATTCTACAGGTGGTGTTGCTCTAGCCGAAGGAGGTTGCGTCGAAGCGGCAGACGTGATACGGGGCCTGTCTGCTCGAGGGCCTGTAGGTATTTTGGAATCGCCGGATGGCTTTGATGGCGGAGGCCGGTCGCGATCGTCTCGGCCTCGACCACGGCTATACCTATCATCATCTAAGAGTCAAGTCAGAATAATGGATGATTTGGCGAGGCAAGTATGATTCACTCACAGCGACCACCATATCGACCTCCGCTATAACCGGGATCTCTATCCCTCTCTTTACCGCGAAGTTCCTCAGCCTGTCTTTCGAGTTCCTCTCGCTTCTGCCGTTGCTCCTCCTCCTTTTGCTTCTGCTCCTTGATTTCCTGAGCACGCTTGGCTATCGCTAGTTTAGCGCGTTCTTCCTTGGACAAGAACTTGGGCTGGAGAGGAGAATAAGACAAATTGTCGACACAATGATACTTCTGTACATACCTTTGAAGCAGCCTCTCGCTCTTCCTTCTGCTTTTGCAGCAGTGTTTCAATGGAGAGCGGCTCCCTTGAGGACATTGGACACTAGACTAGTGGTTCAAATTCAAAACGTAGATTCTGATTAAACAGATAACCGCGGGAAGCACTAGAGCCTCACGTGCCATTGTCGTCATAGTATTAGTCTGCGCTCGCGTTCGCTCTGCTTGGTTATGACTTTATATAATTAAACAACTCCTTTAAAGATCGGTTTCAGTGCATAATAGATATGGGTGTGATGTTATGGTCTTGCATCAATGACCAGAACAAGCTCCCGATTGAAACCATGCTTCCTCTGACCAATTGATCATGATAAATCCCAACCCGAGATAAAAATTCTCGAAATGAGAGTTAACTTACCAAGTCACGCCAGGTCTCTTCTTCATCGGTTTCTGTCTGAAGCTGGTAGACCTGTAGGAAGCCCTTGAACCTGTGGACGATGTCTCGTTGAATCCACCATGAGATTAAACATATCACAAGCCACGAACGTTAATTCTCCACTATCTGTAGAGTCCAGCATCAGAAGCTCTTCTTTAGTCTCTGCTGTGAATGGCTCCCCGTTGGTTTCGATAGCCCATCGGTCGAGTCCTTCATTGGTTAAATACGCGTTTATGGGTGGTTTCTTGCAGAATAGATATCCCATGAATATGCTTGTTCGGGCTATTGATGTTTGAGATACCTTACCAGAATGCCAGTTGTGTCATCGCGCTCCGGGACAAAAGGTGGTCGGAGGTACTTCGAGAATATGTGGCCCAAGCACTGCTCTAGCTTCTCCGTCATTTCTCCCTCTTCTGTCAATAGTATGGTTGATGTCATTATTTCCTTTCGTGTTGTGTAAATCAAAGCAATACCAATGTCGTAATTCGAGTCAACACCTGTTTGGGACGATGAGGCGTGGGACAGCGCCTTTGTCCCTCAGTAACTTCATAATGTATCACTGCATTGTAATCTCATGTACAGATCTCTAAGTCGTAGTAATACACTCAAATTAGTTCCAAGTAGCGCTCGACTGGAAATGATAGTGTTAGCAGCTAATTACACGGGTCTTTCATGAAAACCCATACCCACCTTCCCAGTTTGTTACCGCAGCATTCCAGAGATTAACTTCGTGCTCCCTGGTACCACCAAAGTGATCTACAAACTCATCTCCAAGTATTTCTCTTCCAACACTGCCCTCTTTCATCATCTCCTTCGTTGCAGCTTCGAGTGAAGTTGCGAGCTTCCTAACTTGGCTCTTGGCTTCTGGTGTAGTGATTTGAGAAATTGGGGGCAGAGGAAGAGCTATTTTCTTCTCGATTCCTCGAAGTCCTAGCGAAAATATTGAAGCCAGTGCTAAATGAGGCTGCACATCTGCTCCCGGAACACGAATTTCGAGTCGAGTGGCAGCTTGCGCAACTGAAGGTGGAGAAAGAATGCGAATCGATGCTGCCCTAGAGTCGTAACCATATGTTACTGCATTAGGTGCCCAGAATGTCTGATTATGGTTATCAGAAACAGTGGACCTTAAGCGAAAGTTTCATATGGGCTTACTTCGCCGCCTACAAGGCGTTTATAGCCATTTATGGTGGGGACGAGCTGTGAAAGGCAATTCAGGGTGCAACAAGGGCATTAGCAAAGTCGGGACGTACGGTAGGTACCACTGCAAACAATTCATCAGACTATGCGTACCATGTGATGTGAGCATTCCTACACATACCATCAGTTAGTCCATCTAAGATTCCGGCAAGGAACCATTCGCACTCTTGGCTAATCCATTTCGTATCTTCATATTGGGCGCCCTTTCTACCGCCGCTGGCTAATTCTTCATCCGTAATGGCAAAGAGACTTTTTCCATCCTTGTCTCTCAGAGAAACGTGTATATGACTACTTCATGTCAATAGTCGCTGATGCATGGCTAGGAAGTCAGACATACCCGCTTGTACCTGGTAGCTATTGTTGATAATACATGCTTCAGCTGCGAACCGAGCAATGAGATCTGGAATGGCTCACATCTCCATAAGGCTTTGCCATAAAAGAAGGTATGACTTCGGATCATCAATCTCCTATTCTGACTGCACAACCGTCAGACGACTCACTTTCATGCTTCATCCCAATGCTTTTTGCGGACAGTTTGAACAATGTCGCATTATCAGCTACTCTCAAGGCGGAAGTGTATGCAAGAGCAGTTTCGAAAACTCCGGGACCTGTTTCTGTGTGATGAGATTCAATATTAATGCCGAATTCTTGGCTACGATCAAACAAATCGATGAAATAGGCCTGATTCAATGTGGTCCTGAGCATGGAATAACCATGCACTGACGAGGAGTGAGTCACAATCATTGTACTTGAGCACCAGCGACGTACTGCCCGGTGTTAGTGCTTCAAGTCCAGTGAACTTCTTCTCCGAGACAGTCTTAGCGGTTTCTATGGGAAGAATTAGTGATGTGCTAGATAAATTGGCATAATCCTGAGGAGTTTGACCTTTGAAATGGAAGTACTCGTACTCGACTCCAGCCATTGCTTGCCATCCGTGTTCTTCTGCTTTATTGATAACTTTCTTTAGCGTTCCTCGAGGACAAGCACAGATTGGCTCCTTGGTTTCTGGATCCATGAAAGAGACGAGGAAGAAAGGGACGTTATTCTCCCAAGGAATCCGACTAACAAATATTACAATTAGGATGAGTAACTCAAATGAAATTTAGACGGAGCATCCTACCGAAAGGTGCTCAGGTCCACAACAGCAAGGAGATCGCGATACCCATTGTTCTTATTTGAGATTAGAAGCTCTTTCGGGTATGGGGTGTCATGAATATCCCATCCACTGAGAGGAACCCATTGAATATCGTCGATGGCTACGGCGGAGTAAGAACACCCACAATACTACGCTACAGAATCCGAACCCCACTTTTGCAGCGCTAACGAATTTCTCCCGTGACTATCGCGAAAAAAAAGGGTCAAGACAAGCCGAGAAGTTAAGCAACCAAACTGCCTACCATATATTTGCCTCTCAATACCCCATCAACTACGTTGTGATCAGCTTTCGAGTCAGAATCTGATACCATATGACACCTTGTTTCAATATTACGCACTATCAATACCTGAATGGTGCGAAGACTTAGAAACTGCCTAGTTGGAGCGCATGACGACATATCTCACCTGCTACTTTGACCTTGTTGCATCCTCGAAGGAGCAACTCCAGTTCTTGAATATTGGTGGGTGCATTGTGGGTAGCCATGATAAACGGTGGTAGAGTATCGTTCGAAAATAGGAGTCTTTGGTGCGCTTTCGCTCCAAGCTGTAAGGTGGTAGATAACCAAGGGTGTACCGGAGATAGCGGGAAGAGATGATCCGCTAGTGAATCAAAAGCGGTACTTTGCACAAGCGAGGTTTAGGTAATTGCGACAGAAATAGCCGAAGTCAGGTTCATACACCATTTTTCAACAAGTGAATTGCTTTTTGACATATTGCATGCTGTTATACAGTGTCCCTCACAAATGAAAGTGTACCTAGTGATGAAGCTATTAGATCTAACAACCTAGAACTCTCCCTCCTCTGAACCACGTTCAGTTTTTCTAAAGGACCCCGCAACTCCTCATTCGTTACGAAAGTCTCTCCATGGATCCGCAAAAACACTTTCATCAATGCTTGAACAGCCTCAAAATCTCTGTGACTCTGAAGCCTCTGCGTCAGAGCGACAGTGAACGTTCGGATCTCTTGAGTAGATGATAACGAGCGGATTTCTAAATCAAGGGCCGCTGGAGATAAATGTTTGATGTATCCGAAGAAATCCTCATCTGAAGGATGGTTGCATTAGTACAGTGCACCTATATAAACGATTTGGCGTGCTTACAGTGGCCTTCCTCATTCTCGTCAAAGAGCTTGACAACAAAATCACTTTGCACCGTCTTCTTTGGGGTGTCCAACTTTTTTGATTCCTGGGTTGACTCTTCCGGCTTATTGCTGAGATCGAACCGTTGCTCAACCCCAGGCAGAGAAGGGAGGAAGAAGGGCGCCTGGTCTGGTGCTTTCGGGGGTTCTTTTGGTTTATTTCGCTGTTGTATGATATCGATGTTAAGAAGAGTCTGCCATTTCGATCGTGGCAGCAATGTCAAGGTAAGAAGCTCCTCGTCGAGCTGAGCCGGTGTAGCATAGACATCCTCAGGGTCATTTAGTGTAAGCGCTGCAAGGGCATCGATACCTGCAGATAATCGCTAATTAAGAATCATCCAGGTCTTTGGACGCATGCAATTGCTTACCATCCTCAGCCATACCCTGAACTGATGGCATAGATTGTTCCAGAACATCGTCTTCGTTAATTGATTTTAATGAAACATCGCTGTATTGGGCTCGATTTGCCCTTGAAAAAGGATCCGTCGCTTTTCAGCCGGATTGCACCATTCTGGGAATGCACGGAGAAACTCACCACAAAAACACGCCAACACTATCAATGTGGGCGGTGGCGAGGAAATCTCCCGTGGGTGAGAACGTGATACTGCTTGCGACACTTGGTGTTCGGAACGCGTCAATTAACCTTCCTGTTGGTATATCAAACGTCCGGATGATCGAGTCCAATGAAGACGCAATGAGCCACCGAGAATCTGGCGAAAATGCCTAACATTACAATAGTCAGTCGGGTTCTTGAAGAGATGACGAAAAACCCACCATATCGAGGATCCTGCCCTTGAAACCAGAGAACTCACGAACTACACGTCGGGTCTCGATATCGACGATCCGTATTTTTAGATCATCACATATAGTTGCAAGCAGTCCGTTGTCGCGTTGTAATAAAATCGATACCACCCCAGACGGCAGTGTAACAGTATGTTCGAGCTTCGTCGAATGGAAGTCAAAGAACTAGGGCATCGGGCAAAAATTGATCATAATTAGCCCGCTAAAACTGCAGTACTATGAGTTCTTACAGATAAAGTACCATCCAAAGTACTAGCGATGACCAGTCGGTTTAGTGCGTCTGTAACGAGTCCAGTCACCGGCCGAACTTTCAGCGAATGAGATCGACGGAGATTATCTGCCGGCGGCGGGCCGAGAGTGAATGTCTTCCTTAGCAAACCCGATTGCATGTTCCACATCTGAATGATTCCAGTGGAAGAACCCACGAGACCAAAGTTTCCACAAGAAGTCACAGCTGACACCTGAAGCAAATATTTGAATCGATGCTGACCCTCGCCAACTACTTCTAATAGCAGCTCACCTTAGCAACCCCAACGCCATTCGAAGCCACCCTCTTCTTGCCCTTTTCCGCTGGTGGCTCGGTTAAATGTAATGTCCATTTGCCACACTTTTTGTCTTGTACGAACCACGTCCGTCCAAAGGATTCATCCGCGTGTGTTGTCAAAACATCATCCCAATCTTTTGACCGAGTGTTGGAAAAGGATATTGAGGTGACCGGCGGGAACTTCAGGTTAGTGATGGGAATAGCGAGCGATGTGGCTTTCTTCGCAAGGGGTCCTACAATGGGGTTAGTAACGAAAATTGTATAATAATTCGAAGCAATTCTACCTTGGGATAACTCGAAACTACGCGAATCTCTGACCACTGACGTGCATCGAAGAGCTCTATCCCTAGCTGCGGTTAGGATTTGTTTGCCATCGTCGCCGTAATATCTTATAAGATGCGGAGGTGCATGATGTCCTGAGCGGTATTTCAGAAGCCGTGGTGCAGCCGTCGGAGAGTCAAATAACCATTGCTGTGGCACATTTTTTTCAATTGCGAAGTAGTGGAGCACATGTACCTGAACAACGTTACCTTAATACTGTTGTCTGCTCCTGAAGAAATTAAAATTGGTTGTCCAGGGATCCATTGTACGGATGCAATTGACCCATCATGAGCACCGCGTACTACATGCAGCAGCCGCCCACCCTTGTTAAGATCCCAAAGTGCTATATGTCCGGAGGATGATGCACTCGCGAATACGGGCTCCCCATCTACGGTTTCAGATTGGTCAGACCTCAATATCAAACACCAAATTATGAAGCAGGGGGAACAGACCCGCGCGGAACGATATTGAAGTTACGCCTCCACCTTCCATGTGTACCCTTAGCAGTCTCTCATCGGTTTTGATGTCGTATATAGAAACCTCTCCAGAGGAAAGCGCGATGCCTACAACATCGATAGCAGGGGATTGCACCAGTGCCGTAATCGCAGCAGAAGCTGACGAGGAGTCACAAATTGATGAGGAATTAAACTGATGAATGCGAGTTCTAGATAGATTGAGGGTGAGCGACGAATGGGTTCATTGAACGCACCAATCAAGACTCACCGAGTTTGGATATTCCAGAGCTCCAAATTCCCTTCGGCACTGCCTACGAGAACTTTGTTAAGATAAGTAGCTGGGTGAAGCACATGTGTCGCAGTGAAACCATTATCGAATTGAATACTAAACCGCAGAGCTAAGATACCCAGCACAACAAGTAATGAGTTTTCAGCGAGTTTTGAAGAATATAGAAAGAGATGTGGTCCTGACCCTCTGAATTCGTGTCCCACCCAAGTAGA
>WSTZ01000221.1:19672-30217 GCA_019632295.1 Tulasnella sp. 418 | reverse complement strand
GTAACGAGGTCGGGAACGTGAACACACATCAAGAGATAGCTTGCAATTCTACCACCACGTTTATTCACTTGAAACAGCTACATGGGCGTCTTTTAGAGAAAAAGAGGGGCAATACCCAGATACAACGTTGAATTTGAAAACAGAAAGCAAAAAAATGAAGGATAGATGAGATGGAAACACAGGACTAGCATAGAACATTATGAAAAACAACAATGAAAAGGAAGTGAAAACGTAGCCCATGATGATCCCTCCCCGGTGCAACAGAAAAAAGAACAGGGAGCCGCTCATCGGATACCTGCGGTTGCCTTTTGTAGAGCTCTCTTGATACCTAATTGACATTTCCTCAACTCGTCACTTGTAGAATCCTCCAACTCCAATTTCTCCAAAGCTTTGGCGAGCTCTTGCTCAACTTGAGATTTGGCTCCTCTCTTGAGCTTCATGCCAATTTCAGGAGAAGTGATAGTACTTTCGACTTGATGAATGTAAGCTTCCAAATCGGCTTTGGCCTCGTGACGTGAAGAGAAATCTTTATCGGCTTGCTTGAATTGTTCGGCATCCTTGATCATCTGCTCGATTTCGGCAGATGAGAGACGACCAACGGAGTTTGTGATACCTTTGAATTGATATTAGTACACACACGTACATCAGCTAGGAAGATGTAGATGGACGTACTAATGGACGCTTTACGACCCGATGCACGGTCCATAGCAGATACCTTCAACAATCCGTTTGCATCGACCTCAAAGGTGGTAACAAGTTCAGCTTGACCACGAGGCATCGGTGGGATACCTGTAAGCTCGAACTCTCCAAGCAACCTGTTGTCCTTGCACTGAGTACGTTCACCCTCATAGACGGGGAATGTCACAGTAGTCTGGTTATCCTCCACCGTCGTGAACGTCCTCGATTTGTTGGTTGGAATAGGTGTATTCCGTGGTACGACGATACCGAAGACATCACCTTGCATTGCCACTCCCAAACTAAGAGGAGTAACATCGAGCAAGACGAGGTTCTCAGTCTTTTCGGATGTTTGACCGGTGAGGATAGCGGCTTGGACAGCAGCTCCGTAAGCGACGGCTTCGTCTGGGTTGATGGACTTGTTGAGTGCACGACCACCAAAGAATTCTGAAACGAGTGATTGGATTTTTGGGATACGGGTGGATCCACCGACGAGAACGATATCGTCGACCTTGAATTTGACGGGTTAATTAGTGAGCAATGACCCACTATAGAATCATGGGTGAGCTTGCTACTCACCTTATCTGCCTTCATCTTGGCATCTTTCAACACCTTATCAACAGGCTCAATTGTTGACTTGAAGAGAGCGGCGTTGATCTCCTCGAACCTAGCACGGGTAATGCTAGCTGAGAAATCCTCTCCATTGAACAAAGAGTCCACTTCGACGGTGGTCTGAGTAACACTCGAGAGCGTCCTCTTTGCACGTTCGCAAGCACTCCTCAAACGCCTGAGTGCTCGAGGATCATCGGAGATGTCCAACTTGGACTTCCTCTTGAATTCTGCCTTGAAGTGTTCTAAAAGAGTGTTGTCGAAATCTTCTCCACCAAGATGGGTATCACCAGCGGTGGCCTTGACGGCAAAGACACCACCAGTAATGTTGAGAAGAGAGACATCGAAAGTTCCTCCTCCCAAATCGAAGATGAGGACGTTCTTCTCTTGTTTTGTTTGTTGGTCGAGACCGTAGGCAATGGCAGCTGCGGTGGGCTCGTTGATGATACGGAGAACATCGAGTCCAGCGATGGCACCGGCATCTTTTGTGGCGAGACGTTGAGAATCGTTGAAGTAAGCAGGGACACTGAAGTGATATCGAGTCAATCATTGTTTGCTTTTAGGATTGCAGCGAGTAACATACGTGATGACAGCCTTCTTGACAGTCTTTCCGAGCTTAGCCTCAGCGATCTCCTTCATTTTGCTGAGAACCATGGAAGAGATTTCCTGAGGGGAGAAGGTCTTTTCCTCTCCGAGGTAATCCACCTTGATGACAGGAGAACCGTCTTTATCGATGACGGCGAATGGCCAATGGGTCATGTCCTTCTTGACATCAGGATCACTGAAAAGTTTGTGTGAGCAAGAAAAAATCAAGGGAAGGGTGCATCGCGCAGGCAACAATTAGACTGACTCGAAGCGCCGACCGATGAGGCGTTTGGCGTCAAAGATGGTGTTACGAGGGTTCATGGCAGCTTGGTTTTTTGCGGCATCTCCAATGAGACGTTCCTCAGAGGAGAAAGCGACGTAGGAAGGGGTTGTCCGGTTACCCTCTATAGAAAAATTGATACGGTTACACGTTTTGCCCTACACAAATGCACAACGGGAACTCACGATCGTTGGCGATGATCTCTACACGATCATTCTGCCAGACACCAACACAAGAGTAGGTGGTACCAACTGGATTGGAGGAGGAGATGGGTTACAGAGAGTTTTCACCGAGACAATTAGATTGACTTACGATCTAGATGAACGTCGAAGTCAGCAATTTCACCGGGAGTGCACCGATCAATCTACTCACCGATACCGATGGCTCCGTCAAACAAATCCTCAGCAGACATGCTTTTTAGTCAAGAAGGAAAGATGAGAAAGATAGATGAAGAGATGAAAGATGGCAAATTGGTCTGAGATGAATTGACTGAAATTAGGAAAATTTGACTCGGTCTCAAGCTCGGACTTAGGCGCACATCTCAAATTACGCCCGGCAATTCGGATCTTTTCTCCGCTTCTTCACTTTTTGGAATTTGGACTGCAACACAGACAAACGATGCAGGCAATAAGGACGAGGTCGTTGGGATTCGTTGGCAGGAGAGGTGAGTTACTAAGGCGTTTATTATGATTGGTTCTAATGCATAATCCAGGTATCACAACTGCCAGCGAGGGCGTGCTAAAACCTCGAGCGCGAACACCTCCACCTCCAAATGAATGGGAGGAATTGATGCATTCACGGTCAAAGCAACATGAAATAGGTGAGCAAGCTAAACTGCTCTTTATTGGATGAATTATTAAAACACATTCCCAGTATCATACTTTTCTCAACTTGGGTCAACGCAGACTCGCGACAATTCATTCCAACCTCATCATCCTCTTCATCGCCCCCCTGGTCCCCATGAAGCAACAATATCAGCATTGATGGCTGCAGGTGCTCATCTAGGACATTCCCATAAACTTCTGCGACCAGCATTCATGCCATACGCGTATGGCACACGATCAGGCGTTACCATCATCAACTTGGAAGAAACCGTTCCTCTCTTACGACGAGCAGCCAACGTCCTTCGCGCGGTAGCTCGGAATGGTGGTAGCGTCGTCTTTCTTGGAACCCATGAATCATTGCGACCAGCAGTCATCAAAGCCGCGCAGAGGATAGGACACAACGCCTTCCATGTCGCTTCTCGTTGGAAACCCGGTACACTCACCAACTCTGAACAAATATTCGGGTCTCAGATCACACCAGGGCTTCAGATTGTACCAGACTTGGTTGTGCTGCTCAACCCAGCAGATAATCTGGTGGCGATTCGGGAGTGTGCTGTGAAGCACGTTCCGACGATCGGAATTATCGATTCCAATATTGATCCTCGGCTGGTTACATATCCTATACCAGCCAACGACGACAGCGTACGCACAGCAGAGCTCATCTCGGGGCTTCTCAGCTTAGCAGGGAAGGAGGGTGCCACAGCATACCTTGAACAAAAAGAGCAATCACAGCAACAAGGAGCAGCATAGGATTGCAAGTTGGGTGATGAAGATGGAGCGTCGTTCATTCCCTGCAGGGTTTTTCAGGAAGGGAGTTGATAGGTGTTGGTGTATACGGGACAATGTGTTATCTTCACACTAGAGGTGTCATCCAGCTAGGGTGCAAATTTATTTCATCGTTCATTATCATACACTCGCAGCCTTTACTGTGTTCTGAAGCATCAAATAATAACCTATCACAATTCATAAGCGTCAGAAGATGACTCCTTTGTCCAAGTTATAAGATGATTAAGACTCACGTTCCGCCTCATCAATAGCCCTTGCATTGGCTTTCAACTTGTTCAACGTCTCTTCGTACTCATCCTCTTCGACGCTGTCGAATACAATTCCTCCTCCGGCTTGGAAGTATACCGAACCCTCTTTAAATGTCATCGTTCGAATAGCAATGCAAACATCCATTTCATCATCTGCGAAATCAAATCGTCCCACAGCACCTGCATATACACCCCGACGCTCCTTTTCAAGACCGGCGACGAGTTGAATGGCTTTGATTTTAGGTGCGCCCGAGACTGTACCAGCTGGGAAAATAGATCTCAGAGCATCGAATCTAAGGAACATTGGCTGCAAATTAGTAACAAAATCAGCCTAACCGCGATCAACGTACCTTGTCTTGCCCTCCCGCAGTATTCCTGACACCGTGCTCGTCATATGTATGACATGACTGAACTTTTCCAACTTCATCAGTTCATCCACCTTCACTGTGATTGGCTGACAAACTCGGTTGACGTCGTTTCGAGCAAGGTCGACAAGCATGATATGCTCAGCCTTGTCTTTTTCAGAAGCCAACAACTGAGCACCCAATTTGGCATCCTCTGGTAGAGAGAACGTTGAGCGTTCAGAGTCGAGCGAGCGTGAATAAAGATTGGCTGCATACCTTCGGGTGTCTTGCCTCTTTTCACTGTCCCTGCAATGGCATGATTGTACACCTTATTCCTCTCCACCCTACATAGTGTCTCCGGACTAGCCCCTACAAGTTGAACGTCTCCGCAGTCCAGATAGAACATATAAGGACTTGGATTGACCTGTCTCAACTGTCGGTACGCATTGAAGGGATGTAGATTCGTGGTGCGTTTGAGTCGTTGAGAAGGTACAGCTTGTATGATATCTCCCTTGACAATATGCTCTTTAAGCTTCGTCACAAATCCTTCATATCCAACCTTCCCTACATTCGATATCGGAGCATGAAGTGTAGTAGCGGTTGGTAGTTCCGTGTTAGAACCTGATGCAGGCGAAGGAATAGAAATAGGAGGTTGATCAATCATTGGAGTATTGGGACCTAGCAGTAACTTCGCTACCCTCCTAGCTTTAGAGACAGCTGTTGCATAGGTGAATGGGATATCGGACGCTGATGATGTTGGAGGAGCGATGACGTGTGAAACGACTTTGACGGATTGGTAGAGATGGTCGAAAACGATGATGGTGTCACATAGCATCATAATGCTTTCTGGGATTCCGTATGGATCAGAGAGTGTGTCGTTTTTGGTGGTGGGTTCAAAGTGTTGAATGCAGTCGTACGCTATGTAACCTATAGCTCCACCTGTGAAACCGAAGAATCATGGTGAGATAATAGAGTTGGTAATAAATACTCTATGACTTACCGGTGAAGGTTGGAATCTCAGGTATCTTCACGTATTTGTATATTTGTAGCTCTTTCTGTAGAGCAGTCATGGGATCTCCTTCAATTTCTTGGCCAGGTCCTGTCCGAACCACTTTAAAAGGATCTTAATCCAAAGAGTAAATCATTCCACAGTTCAAAATAAGCAGATGGAATGACTTACCTGCGCCAATAAAGCTGTACCTGGCAACATTTTCACCAGCAATAACGCTCTCCAACAGAAAACTGTATTTCGAGTCCTTTGATATCTTGAGATACGCCATGACAGGCGTTAAACAATCCGCTGGGAGTTGTACGAACACAGGTACACAATTTCCCAATTTTTGCTGGGCAATGATATCTGTCACTTGTGCCAGGGTGGGCGTCGCTGGAAGTTTCTACATCCCAAGACATGGTCTACTCAATTTACTTTTTGAAGAGAAGATTCAACGCTAACCTGACCGTCCATATTGGATTGAGAAGTGAAGATAATGTCCCTACAGAGTTTGGAGTGGATGAATGTGTTAACGTGGCAGAAGACTTCTCTATAGGTGTTTTTTTGTCTTGCAGCGTTTTGACTCTTGCGGTTCCTGGCGATATTTCACCGCGTGGGTCACGTGACAACATACCAATCGCAAAGCACCTCATTCAACAAGAAGGAATCAATCATATGAGCATAGTGCGTGAAAATCGAAAGGGGAAGAGCCATGGGCAGAATATGATATGTGTGCATTATGATATAATAAAGTGCCTCTAAGCAGTCTATTTTCTCTTCTTCTTCGCCAACCGCCTGCTGTCATCTGTGGATGCAAGTAAGAAGATGAGCTTTTCTGAGCCCCCGAAGAAACAGAGGCGAATGATAACGGACCTTTGCTCTTAGCCTTCTTCGGCGTTCCTTTACCTCTCTTCTTCCTCAACTCAACATCTTCCAACCTTGATTCCTCATGGAAGTCCACCAATTGAAGATCCGGGAAGCTTTTATTGAAGTCATTGATAGAGATTGTGGGTGGGTAGTATTGAACCATTGAAGGTCCCTTGAGACGTGATCGGATGTACTTGGTACCAGTCCGGAGAGAGTTGGGGTTGTAGACTGTGTTAAAAATATTGCATCTTAGGCGAGTGAGTGCCAGAAGACGTGAGCGACTGGGTATTATGGAGGCCATGGAGATGGCACCGAGTTGGTAGATGACCTTTTTGAGAGTGCAAAGGAATGTGCGAAACTACGTTCTACGGACCCTTGTTCAAAATTTTGGGTCAACGGAGTTCGAAACGGACTTTGCCATTTCCTGCCACTCACTCACTACCTTATTATCCCCTTCACCTCCCCTTCTCTGATCTCATTGGCACATGAATATAACAAGAGCGTTGCCAATATGCAACTCTTGTAGATCTACATTCCTACGTCTGCCATCGCATCATGCTCCTCTCTCCTTTCCGGGACCCCTCCGGACCCTTACACCTCTTCGCTCGGTTTCCTCGTCTGCACAAAAACTCCGCAACAGAGTCGCACCCAAAAAAGGTCTGACAAAATCCAGTCCCAAAACTCCTTCTCGTTCAGACAAGCATTCAAACGTCACGCATCGACGCGAGCGGCAGCCCTTTCGGCATGCAGAACCTTCCGTGGCCAGACAACCACCAGATATCCGACCTCTGGAAACATACAGGCTATTCATGGCTCATGTGCCAGTATGGGTCAGGAATCCTACAACCAAGAAGAAGATAGAGCTCTTTGGAGTCAAGTCTAATCATATCGGTGATCTACTTTCGCGATATGAAAGGTTCGCGAAGGATGAGATCTCTGCCCTCATAAAAGCTGAGCAGGGCAAACAAAATGGGGGTGGCAAACTGGAAGTAGCTTCCAACGAAGACCATTGGTCTTCGATGCTCCTCCAGGCCCAGCTTACAGCGAGCTTCTCAAGCAATCTCTCTCTCAAGGACGCACTCGAGAAACTCATTACCTTCCGGTTTCTCGACTGGGCAAGCCATCAACTCCCGTCCAAGCCTGGTCAACCTCCCCCACCACCTGTAGACAATATTGTCTCCTTCTCGCCGTTCTCCCACTTGGCAGAGATCAGGAAGATCTTTGACTTACGTCGACCTATGGATAATTTCATCGAAGCAAGATCAGTCCGACGGAAAATCATCATGCACGTAGGTCCTACCAATAGCGGGAAGACGTATAACGCACTCGTGGCACTGGCTCGGGCGAAGACTGGAATTTATGCAGGTCCCCTTCGGCTCCTAGCGCACGAAGTTTGGGAACGGCTCAATAAAGGTCTTATTGTAGCACCTCCGAATCCAGACGGTACTCCAGGCAAATCTCTGAAAAGGGAGTGTAACATGAGGACAGGGGAGGAAAGCAGAATCGTTTCGCCGACCGCTCCACTTTTGAGTGCAACTGTGGAGATGGTCAGCTACACCGAGAAGTACGACGTGGCAGTAATTGATGAAATTCAAATGCTGGGTGATCCCGCCAGAGGTGGTGCCTGGACGAATGCGCTGCTTGGGATACGAGCGAACGAGCTTCACGTGTGTGGGGAAACTACTGTCGTGGACCTTGTCAAGTCCATAGCAGCGGATTTGGGCGATGAATTCGAGTTGCATGAGTACAAGAGGTTGACTCCGCTGGAAGTTTCCAAGTCGTCTTTGAATGGAGATTGGAAGAGTGTTCGGAAGGGGGACTGCGTTGTAGCATTCTCGCGATCGAACATCTTTGCGATCAAGAGATTGATCGAGAGTTCAACGGGTCTGCGGTGTGCCGTTGTCTATGGAGGGTTGCCGCCTGAGGTACGAAGTGAACAGGCCGCTCTGTTCAACGACCCCGATAGCGGTTATGACGTCATGGTTGCTAGCGATGCGATTGGGATGGGCCTGAACTTGTGAGTATATCCGAGTTCTATCTTGTGTCCTTATTTAACGTTTCATGTAGGAAAATTAAGCGGGTCATCTTTCATACTCTGGAAAAATTCAACGGCGTGAACAACATCTCGCTTTCTGTTAGCGCCATAAAACAGATTGGTGGGCGCGCTGGTCGGTTTGGGCTTCACGAGGATAACACTTCTGCGGGACAGGTTACCACCTTCCGCCCTTTGGACCTGGCGAAACTCCGAAGAAGCATGCTGGTCAACACCCCCAATATCACTCGAGCTAATGTTGAACCCTCCCAACACATCAACCTCAAATCGCTTCTGGTTAAAGGCACACCTTTCCCTGTCATTCACAGACTCGTTAATCAGCTCACCGTCCTCAATCGCCCTTATGCACTCAGTCACGATCCTGATATCGAGCATAACCTTTCGTTTATGAAGCAAAACACCCGCAATCTGTTACCTGAAGAGGATTATCTCGTCTACCGCCTTCCGGTACCTCTGAAGGATTCATATATCAGACTAGCCGCTGCTAACATGGTCCGACAGTTCTCTAACAATGTTTCTGTCGACTTGTTTAAATCATTTGATGGAACGCCGTTTCTGTCCACTCTGGAGAGGATCAGAGCAATCAGGCAGGATTTCCAGGAGAAGAATTGGACACAAAGAAAGAAACAGGCAGTCGCTAACGATCTCTTAAGTATGGATTCTAATGCGCTCTGGGCTTTGGAATCCTGCCACAGAATCAGCTCTGCGTATCTGTGGATGGCCAATCGATCCCCTCCAGCTTTCTATCAGTACGACCGTGCCCTCGAAACCAAGACAGAGCTTGAGGAAATACTTCAGTTCTGTCTGGATCTGATTGCGGAACTCTTAGCAGACAAGAGAAGGAAGAGAGGTCAGGTGCGAAGCAATGCGCCCCAACCTGACGGACTTGGAGAGAAGCCAAAGGATGAATATTTCTGGGAAGAGGCTAGTGGAGTGGGTGATGGCATTGATCTCTCGAGATCTGAGGAGATCCTAGAGCTGTTGAGCAAAGGGGCAAAAGCGTAGACACACGATTCTCATAGAATCTAATGTACTGCAATATTTATTGTCATGTTATAACCAAACCGCCAGGTGTATAATCGATATCGTCGTCAGATTCCTCATCATCTTCCAAACCAGATATCGAAAGTGGTGCATCCTCTGGATTGGCTCCCAAAGCCGATAAAGTTCTCCAAAATCCTCCTATGAATGTCTCTCTTGCATCTGCATCCAGCACACCGGGTGGTCCTTCACCCATCCAATCCTCCAGCTTTTCTCGTCCTTGAAGAATGAGACTTCGCAACCTTGTGCGCTCAGTCTGGGTAACCCCACGACTTGAGACATAAGACGGACCGGCATGTTTCGCGGAAGAATCCCATGACTGTGAGTTCAAAACGGCCGCCCACCCTTTATCAAGCTCGGTTATCCAATCCAGCACTTGCACAAGGATGTTTTCAACAGTCACGAGGTCTGACGCCTCCAGCTTCCCAGAACCGGGTAGAGCTGAGATCAACGGATAAGAGGCAACACCATCAAAAAAGTCGCCTGTAAGGCGTAGAAGATAAGAGACTCGTAAGGAACCCGAAGGATCGACAGGTGGAATGAGGAGAATGAGAGCTAGTAGCGGATGAAGAGTAGTCAAGTATGATGGCAAGTCGGGAAGAGTTGTTGATGGTTCAGCTCTAGATGTTAGTTATATTAGCTGGTGGAGTAATGATGTCTGATTGAGTAGAATCACCTTTTCTTGTACGCTCTGGTGATTTCTAGGAATTGAGATTCAAGATACTCCACGAGTCGACGTTCCTGAGCGGCGGAAAGAGCTCTCATAGCAGTTACGCTTGCACCCTTCGGAGAAACCTGGACCGCATCTTCTGCCGCAGTGTCATGCGTTGGTAGGATGAATCCACCAGCGTTATCGTCTATAGGCCCGGACATGGGGATGGTGGTCTGACGTCAGCAGTCCACGACAAACAAAGACGGTCATTAGCTCAGCTAACACCGGGGCTCACCTGATGCCAATAGACAAGGTCGATTAACGAACTGCCCGCTAACGACGTAAATTCAATGATTGAGTCCAATAGAAGTGTACGACGCTACTTTTCGCAGACGACATTAGTTTGGTGGGCCAAAGCCTTCCTGATTTTCCAGATATCTTAACCAAAGACTAGAACCAAGTGGGACAGTAGCTGCATCGTAGGAATAGTGCTGCTTGCACGATGTGGCAAGAGAATACCAAAATAACTCTGCCGAGAAAACGTTTAGATTCGCTTAATGGTTGCCCCTGGGTTTTACGGAGTTATGTCC
>WSTZ01000221.1:0-19116 GCA_019632295.1 Tulasnella sp. 418 | reverse complement strand
CGGGAAAGGACAAACGCGTCTGAGATTGGTCAGACAAAGGATGAAAACATCGACAAACGTAGCGTTTCCCCGACAAGGGAGTTGTTTGTCATTCGCGTAGCATCACGTGCTGAGAAAATAAACAAGAGCAAGCGAAATGGAAGGTCAGGGGAGGAATAAATACCGCGATTCAAACACCAGCTCCAATTCTTTTCTCAAACGACGTCCCTCCGATAACGACCCTCCTATCTCTTCACACTATCGTACAACGTGCTTCACATTTTAGCTCAATAAGTAAGCGCGTTGCCTTTTTCCAATACCAGCTTTCACTTATTATTTGCTTCTAGACATGACCACTGCAACCGTTTCCCCAACCCGCTCAGCTCGCTCCGCTCCCGCTTCCTCAGCGTCGAAGGCAAAGGAGACCAAAGCAAAGGCACCCGCCAAGAAATCCACCACTTCGGCTGCTTCAAAGAAGGCCTCTCCCTCTCTCCCACCATACAAGGAGATCATTGCTGGGTGCATTACCGACCACAAGGAGGATGCTAGGACTGGTGTCTCTCGCCAGCAAATCAAGAAGTACATTGAGACCAAGTACAAACTTGATGTCACTCCTGTCATTGTCGCTCGTATCAACCAAGCCTTGTCACACGGAGTGGAGAAAGAGTACTTCGTCATGCCAAAGGGTTGGTGTCCTCATTGCATCCTCGTTGACCTGATGCCTGATCCTTGCTGTCATTTTAGGTCCTAGTGGAAGGGTCAAGTTGAACAAGAACAAGCCTTCGGCCACTAAAGAGGTAAGAAATTGATGGTTCCTTCAATACGCATATGCTAACTATTTGGTTGAAAGAATGAGGCACCCAAGACTACCAAGCCCAAGGCATCGACCTCTACTGCGGCAAACACTAAGAAGACAGCTACCAAGAAGACCACGGAGAGTAAGAAGGTACGTGTCTTGCTGTTCGTTCTAATTTATACATGGCTCAACGAAGGCTCCCTAGGCAACTGCCAAATCATCTACTAAGGCTCCAGCAAAGGATAAGGCTAAGAAGCCCCTAGCACCAAAGGCTTCAACAGCGACAACCAAGTCCACTAGTACTACCTCTAAAGCGAAGGCCAAGTCTGCTCCTGCTGCTAAAGCCCCCAAAGAGAAGAAGTCTTCATCCTCCAAGGAGAACAAGCCAGTCGCCAAGAAGGTTAGTTCCTCTCTGTAAACTCTCGGCTCTGCGTTGACCTTGATTATTACAGGCTACTGCTACCTCCAAGGCTACGAAGACCACCAAGGCCACCAAATCCAAGCCTTCTACCGCGGCTAAGGTCACCAAAGTGAAAGCAGCAGCTGCCGCTGCCTCAAAGAAAGACAAGGTATGTGATCTTCTGAGGTTCAGTCTCCAATTCCAATCTAACTATGTATGCAATAGGTTGCATCGAAGGCAAGCGCCCCATCATCCAAGAAAGCAGCGAAGGCATGAGCTTAGACTTCATTCATTGACTTCTGTTCCTTGATCATGTCCTTGCCTTTTCTTTATAACCTTTATTATCCGCTTTGTTTCTTGTTCTCGGTAGATTGTTTGAATATTGTACTACTATCATGTCGATGTCTATGCTATATGCTCTATGCTACTTGTTCCTTTATCATCGTCTTTGGACGTGCGTGATTCATTCGCTGAACAACTTCATGCGGTATCGAGTCTAACTAGTGAGAATTGCTATATGCTGCACTTATGCACAGGTATTTACATGCACGCAGCACTCGTCATTTAAATCACGTGGCTTTACGCTCGTGCCATTCTGAGAGAAAATGAATTATCACTACCTTGAACAGCTTCAGGATGCAATTAGTCAAGCCCAACTTCAGGCGATAATGTTAAATCACATGCAATCGCATTTGTCTGAGAACGAACAGGGGAGGGTACAGGATAAAAGAAAGAAAAGAAGTATATCAATGGGTCTGGCTTAGATCAGCAACAGCACCATCGATCTAGATGGTGTTCTGATATCGCCACTCCAGCTCCTCGGGTGATACCGCTCATGATTCAATGTCACTCTCTGAGGCTCTGAATCTTCTCAAGCTGAACACCTATGAGATAACAAAGATGCTGAGTAACACCTCCATCCTTTAGAGTCTTATTCTCACCTAGAATGGGGAATCCCTCAGTCATTTCTACAAGTGTTTCGATCGCACAAGCGAGATCTTTCTCAGCCTCGTGAAGAGTGACAGCTGAGTCTTCAAATGCCTCCTCGTCATCTATTTCTTTGAGGAGTCGCATGTGTTCGATCATAACAATAGCGGCCGGAGTCAAGAAGAACTATGAGTAAGAGGGAGGAATTCATTAGCTTGTGATTAACGCGCCGATTTACGAGAAATACTCACTCCCACGAGTACACACGACGCATTAGAGAAAGGGATAAGCTCCAGTCGATATTCCATTTCTAGAGGCTCCTTTGCATCACGGATAATATGCTGCGAAAGGCCGACAATACGTTTCGCTGCTTCGACTCTACCGTCGTGAAGAGTGCTTGCATCCCAAAATTGCTCGTATTCACACAAGGTATCCGCGGATCGATTAATGTTGATATCGGCGACATGCATCATCATATGGGCCACATCGATGTAGGAATAGCAGGGCCCTGGGGCAGAAGGCGCCAGATCAGAACCTAGAGGTATAGCTTTCCTGAACCGATCGACTGCTTCACGAAGTTCTTTGAGCTGATTGAAGAAATGAACATGTGCTTCCATATTGTGACGCGCTGTATTTGCAAATAAGTGTGAGTCAGCTGGGGCTTGGCGACAAATGGAGAATCCGTTTTCATCGGAAAACTCACGAATGGAGGACAACCCTAGCAACCTATTGGACCGCTCGAGAAGAACAATACCCTTAAGCGTCGTCGTGGATTGTATGTCCATAGCTGTAGGGTCGATACCCGCTGGGATGTTAAACAGATCATCCATGGAGCTATAGGGAAATGAGAATGCCTCCCTCTTGAAGTTCTCTCAGTTACGATACACTTTGGATCATCAATTAACCTGTATACCCACCGATCGGTATTCTTCAGCACTTCTGGGCCATGCTGTGGTGATGTGTGTCTCGGCTGAATGGGTATCAAAGGAGGATAACAATCCAGTGACAATGGATAACACCTTGTCATTGATAAAGATCTATCGGTTTGCAGAAGACACAAACTGTCAGCTACCCAAATGAGTCAATGATCGGGATCGACTTTGCCACTCACTTCCCAAAACGCCGCAATACGCTGGCCTAGTTCCGCCGACGATTTCGGTCTTCCGAGCAGAGTCCCATCCCACTTGCTCTGTCCAAGGGGCAGTGTGGAATACGTATTTGGGTCTTCGGCCAGCACGGTTGCATCGATCTGGTGAATCCGGCAGCTGATGGCAAGTCTAATCCAATGATATCAGAATCTATTTGCTCTTGACTAATTGGTAAAAACTTTCTTACCTCGAGGTAGAAGCGCTCATGTATTGTGCCTCTTGCAAACGGCCCTGCCGGAATAGATAGTGGCATACCAGAGCCGTACCCTGAAGAAAATCTAGGATCCTATCAACATTTCCGAGGCATTCCCGAAGTTGAATGTGGGCTTGCGCGAGTAAATCGTCCATGGAAGGGATCGTAGCTGGAATGGGGCGAGTGAAGGAGAGTGCATGGCTGTAACATACCCCCACAAGCAGTAGGGCACTTATCAATCCGGGGTGAGGTCTTTCGTTGGGGTCGGGGTGAGCAAGTCGCTCGAAAATGTAATCTCGGTCAATATTGCTCAGCACTCGGTGCTGAACGCGGAAAAGGACCTCCAAGCTGAAAGTAATAATGAGGACATTAATCAGTCCATTGGGTTATAGTCTGTGCTGAGGTAGGTACTTACACGTAGTCCCTATCTTCAGGAGGAATCTCAGTAACTTGAAGTGGCATGCTCGGCACAGACATCCCCGGGGCGAATTCCACTGAGTAGATGGATCGATACGCAAGCAATATATAAGTCTTCAGAGCAAAACCTTTCATAATCAACGGGTATAAACTTACTATTGAAACTTTCTGCAGAGGCCTCGACCTCTGCAGAATGTCTTGAGCTCTCGTCGATCAACGAGTTCATCCTCTCCTCCAGGAGAGATAGCTTCCCTCGAAGTGCTACAACTGAACCCGCACCTGGACCGCGTTTTTTGGTTGCATAAACGCAATCTCGTCTTGAGTTACCGCATGGAGTGCACACTGGTTGTTTTCCGTCGCATTTCTTTTGAAATCGGCAACGACAAGCCCGAGGTTTGATCAGAAGGTTATAAGATAAAAACATAGCCCATCCAAAGGACACTCACCACCTTTCGCTCGCGACAGGTGAGGCATGCTTTACCGCGGGCGAGAACATCACTTTTGATCTTAGCCATTCTGCTTCCGCTTGAATCGTCATTTCCAGATTGCTGAGGTGGCTGGGACATTGCTGGACGACTAGATGGAATAAGTTTTGGAGTACAGTGGGGTTATGTGAGTTCGATTATTATATTGCTGACTATCCCAGCATCTCCCGCCGGTGTTCGCCCTCTTATACAAGACGGAGACCTATTTTCTCAATTCTTCCACCACATTACTCCCAGTGGTGATGATTGGTGAAACAACTCAGCGAGAATGTGCTAGCATACCGCGACATAAGGCGGGGTGCATAGTTCTGATAGATGAGGCGCCATCATCGTTTCCAATTTTGGGCCAATTTGCTGTGGCGGAATGCTCGATACCGGTTCCAAGAGCCTAAATCGATGACCAAGCTGGTTAAGCATTGAGTTTTGGCGTCATATCCCCGGATACACAACCGCTGGCGTGGTTGATCTCCATAGCAGCCTTGTCGTAAACGGAAATGGATTTCACACTTGTGTTTAGGTAGCCCAAATACTTAGGTAACTAAGTGAATGGGATCCATACTCCGAATAACCGAGATTAAACAAAAGTGGTGGAACTGGTTAGATTGTGTCTCGACAAAGTTGGAGTATCCGTGTGGAAGCTGTGGCACAAAGGAGTTGTTGAGACCGAACTCAATCATGTAATGGTCGTGTAATCAAACTCCTAGATTGCTCGAGGCCTTCACAGGCTTTTGTAATCCATCACGTGACCGCGTAAACTCACCGATGGAGTAACCGAGCAACAAGGTTTTGCGGTTCCACGAAATACAACAATCCAGATTTTGATGGGTTTGTCAAGTGCCGTCCTATGGTCCGTCGTCCCCTTTGCAGTATTCTACGCTGTTCAGGTAATCCGAGGGCAGAGAGAGGGAAGAACGGATGTGATCCCGAAACACAAAGAACGAGTAGTCATACTCGGAGCATCATCTGGCATCGGCAGAGCCATAGCCCATCAGTATGCATCCCGAGAAGCCGCTGTCGTCATTGTTGGGAGAAGGGAAACTATGTTGGAAGAAGTCAGGGCAGAATGTGATGCTTTGGGGGCGCCGATCGCTCTCCAGATCGTCGCCGATTTCACTGTCCCCGAAGACCTGGTCAGAGTGAGAAATGTTGTCGAGAGGGGTAAGCAATGTACTGCACCCTCCTGTGTGAATGCCCACGATCTCACCTATGATCTGGCTCACAGAGCTCGGCGGCCTTGATACATTGATTATCTCTGCTGGTGTATCCGCCCTACAGCCGCTAGTGACAGGTGTGGCACAAGCTGTGAAGATCAAAGGAGAGTACGCCATTGGAGAACCCACGTTGGGTGGTATTCAAAGGGCAAAGGAGATAGCCAGCAAGGCAGTGGCGAGCAACTATATAGGCCCTTTGATATCGGCCGCCACATTTGTGAGTTAACCGGACTTTCGACTCCTGTCTCTTCCTGACACATTCCGTCCATACTATTCTGTGGGGCACTTGGTTCTTCCCATGATCCTAGATTCCTATGCTGGAACTCACCTCCCATTGGCCTGCTGTAGTCCTCATTTCGTCCGTCGCAAGCGTCATTCCGGCGCCCACGCGGTCAATCTACGCTTCAACCAAATCCGCCTCTCTCATCTTATTCCAGTCACTCTCCATTGAGCATCCATTGGTCCAGTTCTCGCACGTTCTTCCGGCGACAGTGGAGGGAGACTTCCGAGCTGGTGCTGTCGATGGTGGAGGTGTTCGTGAGGATTTGAAGGGTGCCTTGGATCGGAATACTGTGGCGAAGGAATGTTTGAAGGCAGTGGACAATGGAACGAAGGTAGTATGGCTACCAAAGATGATGCGCATTGGTCACCTGCTCTACTGGCTGATGCCAAGCATAGTGGAAGGGGTCGCAGCGAAGAAGTACAACTTCACCCCCTAGCCCGATCCTTTTGTATCTCGTAGAAAAAAGTGCATGGTAATGTCGTACACTCCTCCACATAGCGAACTGAAACACACGCCACACAAGATGACCGGAAGAGAGCGATTAAGGATGCTTCGGTTACGAGATGAAGTATGCTAAGCTTTTGAACATTAAAAAGACAGGATTTTGGTTAATAAGGAAAGGAAAGAGTGTCAACAACAACAACGACAGCTGAACGATCTAGAACATACAAACAAGAAGATGAATCAGCTAGATGATAAATGACCAACATACTAGGCTCCACATAGCATAATAGAAAAATGACGGAAAGATAGCTTTTAGACAAGACGACCTGTAACCCAAGACAGTTTGATAATCCGAAACTCCGGTTCCCTGCACGTGAAAACATTGTTAAACTTTACGCATTAGCTGATCTCCTGCCTCGCCACGTTATCGATACTTTCACCATTGACCAATAACCCATTAGCTAGGTCATCAGTCTCGCCAAGCATTCCAACTGCATCCTCCGTTACTTCCGTATCAACACTTTCCACGGCATCTCCATCACCGAACCCCTGCTCTTTCTCCACATCCACCTCAACCACTGGCTTATCGTCCTCCGGGATACTAATCTTGATGCCCTCACCAGGCCTACTTAGTCCTCCTTCTCCATGCATCCACTCTTCTTCCCATAGATCAACAATGCTAACTCGCTTCTTGGGGTTCCTGACGAGTAACTTTTCCACCACCTTCTTCAACCCTGGGGTGACGAGTTTCTTCCCTGCACCATCTGTTTCATCCGGCCAATAATACTCGTTTTTGGCTATCCGCATTAGGTATGATCGCCTTCCACCACCACTTGTAACGCTGAGCAAGCTTCCCCCCGCATCACTTGCGCCACTGCCACCTCCAACGGTATTTGCCCTATCAAACGGAAGTGATCTTGTAGCCAGTGCAAAGAGTACAACTCCACATGCCCAAGCATCCGTTTGACGTCCGTCGTATTTTGTCCCCATCACGATTTCAGGAGCAGCATATGATTCCGAACCGCATCGAGTCAACAACCATGGATCTACTGGATCAATAAACCTCGATAAACCAAAGTCGGTTAGTTTCAAGATAGGAGCTGGGAGAAGGGCAAGCGATGGTGTTCCGTCAGGTGAAGCATACTCTGGATCGAATGGGTTGCATGTTAAGAGAATATCTAGTTTTGCAAAGAAGTTAGCCCGTCCATCATCATTAATTACATGCGATGAAGGGCTTACTTTCTAGCTTGATATCTCTGTGAACCAAATTGACACTGTGCATCCAAGCCACGGCTCTACACAGCTCACTCCACATCCTCCTCAAAAGAGGTTCGGTCATCATCTTGTGCTTCTCATCCGTGTTAATCAAATCAAATAGTTCTCCGCCGGGTATATGTTCGATGATGAGGCAATGATGAGTGGGTATCGACATCGAGTGTACATAGGAAACTATAGATGGATGGGAGATGTGCTGTTGAAAGCAACGTCAGCTGTTGACCTAGTATTCTGATAAAAATCTTGAGCGACGTACCCTTAGCACTTCTACTTCTCTCACAAAACTGATCCGAGTTCTGTCGTTCGCATCGCACAGTGCCCGATCCATCATTTTCACAGCGACTACTTTCCCACCAGCGATACCTTCATGACCCATCCTTCCCATCATAGCTTTTGCCAACAAGCTATCCTTGGGCAGACTACCACCGCTCGACGAGGCCAGCACACTTGCATCGTTCGCATTCTCATCGACTTCCGTGATCTTGGGTGGAGTATGACCTCCAACCTCCTCGTCATGCACAGACGCAGTACTCGGATCAGGAATCGGTTTCAGTCCGTCCAATTTGCCATCTTTTTCCATCCTCGCTACACTCTGAGACTCCCTTCTCCTCCTGACGACTCTCCTTCCCATACTTCCCCTCCTATCCAAGAACTTTTTCCCTCCCTTCCTCCCAATACTTATACTCCTCGCTAAACCCAGCTCACCACTGACGTCAGTCGCTAACCAAACACTACTGAAAGCACCCTGTCCCAGTCGTTTGATAAGCTTGAGAGGTGTATCCGGTGCACCAATGATCGATCCCGGTACCGGTTCAGGGTGAGGCACAACATCATGTCGAGTTTCACGACGGATATGTGGCGGGGGATGAGGGTGATGTGAAGAAGCTTGGTGATGATATAGATGAGTTGGGGAAGGCACTTCTAATCTAGTTACCTCATGTGTCGCAGCAGCCGAAGGCGGAGAAGTTGATATGGCTGGGATCTCCAGGGTCCCTTTTCTTCGCGGATCAGGAGAATCGACATCTTCTTCTTTGAGGGTATGAAATGATCTATCGAAAGGTCGTTCAGGAGATCGCGAAGGACTTCTAGGTAATTGACCGTGCATGGGTGTTGGTGTTTCATGATGTGATCCATCATGAGCGCTTGTCTCATGTGCGCCATCTTCATGTTCGTATGACGTCGGTTCATCTGATAACCGTCTACCAAATCTTGAAGGGAAGAATCTTGATATAGAGGGGAAATGAGGAACGTGCGATCGGGTGATTGGCGGTGGCGGATTAGGACCCTTATGGTGCTCCTCTTTTGACTCTGTATGGATTATTGGGGGGAGCGCTGGTGGTGGCGTAGGTTTCACCCCTGTTGAGAAGAAACTTGTATTTACGGATGGCGAAGTGGCGGGTGGACTGGAGGAGCCATCATTCGATGTCGAAATTGATTTTGCGGCATTTGTGCTGTGAGAATCCGAGACTGCTCGAGTCATTGATGCACCAGATGAAGATGGTCGCGCCATGGAAGATGAGAATATTGATGGCGAATCGTCCAAAGGATCATTGCCTTTCTTGCGTCTCGGCATCCCTAACGATTGGGCACGTCCTAGCGATTGCAAATCCGGATGTTGAGCGTTTGTGTGAATTTTCTGGTCATCATGTGAGCTATTCGGACGCGGAATAGCTATCGAGAATGGAGAACTGAAGAATGCATTGGTTTTACTTGATGTTGAGACCGGTGAAGGATTCTGACTCGTCTCTTCATCTGAAGGCGTGGTTGGGGATGTCTTATTGTCCTTGTCCTTTGACGGAGATGTAAACGAAATGAATCCCGTTGTACTTGAACAAGGTGAAGGTAATGGCCTAAAATGGGCGTAAGACCTATCATCTGCCGAAGCCATTGACGAGATAGACAACGTGGAGGGCATCTTCGGTAGTGTGTGCGAGGTTAATCCGGAGCCGGAAGGGTCTCGTCCAGCTGGATGTTGGGAGCGTAGCCAGTTCTCCATTCGGGCGCCATTGTTACGCGACCTGGGCGGTGAAGCTTCGAGCATAACTAATTGATTGAGAGAAAGCTTTGTTGATGATGATGAGAGTGGTGGTGGGAAGAGAGTGGTGTTGAGAGAATGGCGCAGAGCGGTGGGATCCTCGGCGTACTCACCGAGTTGGCTGTAGTCTATTGCCGAATGATTAGCGTTTAAAGATGTAAAGAAGGCCGATAATATTAGATGTGAGGGGTCTGTGAACAATCGAATACGTCAAAGAATTGCATCATCGAGGGTGCAGAAAGGCCTATTAATGCTTGGTGATGCCAAGGCTGCTTACTCACAAGTTCAAAAATAGATTTTTCTTGTAAAATTCTTGCTTTAGAGCAACTGCCAGTCGTGTATGTATGTGGAGAAGAATGGATGTTATATAGACAACAGGATAAGCTTGTGTTGGTCAGCGGGATTACCGCAGATGAACAGCCTTTATAGGATCCTTGGGAAGAAAATCAGCCAAACCACAACATCCCTTATTCAATCCATCCTCACCTTTTGCAACGAGAGAACAGCCTCTCTTTCTCGTAGAAGGGAGTTACTCGGTTCGAAATCAAATTCTGAGATGAAACATTCCAAAACGGCAAAACAGCGGTCCAGGCGAAATAAAGCGGAGTTTACCGGATCTCGGACCTTGTCCCCATGTCATAAACAGGGACTTTGGTCTTTTGGGTTTTGGCATGATCATCGTCTCTAGGAAAAGGAAAGCATATGACCTGTATTATTCACACATGTGCGTCAACGTAATTGGGCAACTCGCATTCATAACAAATCATGTGATACGGAATAGAACAAACAAGGCAACTTGAATGTCTTTTGGGTAGAAAACGGGGGAAATAGAAAGTGACAGAGCAAGTCGTGCATGGCGTACAATAACGTGTTCGAAGCAAGTTTAAAGCATGTTGACCGGTGATCTTCAGAACCCTTCCTTGAATTTGGTCCCTCCTTCGAAACTTGTGGGCGAAATCGGCGACTTGGGATCAGAATTGATCGAATCCCTGTGTCCGCGATGCACCCCAGCCATCACTGCCTCATCCAGACTATCCGTAGAGGGTCTTGTTGTGAATGCATCGTTATACGGTCCACCAAACGCAGGTGTCGAAGGATTACCAAACGGATTGCTGTCATTCAGATAGACGCCTTCGGGATTTGGTGACCTTGACCGTGACCTGATTTTACTACCCGTTCCAAGTTTCACTCCTCCTTGTTCATCGTCCGACGAATGGTCATCTCGTTCATCAGGTGTTCGAACCCATCCGCTTTTAGCGCTTCGTTTAGGTTTATTACCAACATTGCCGTATGCACCGCCTCCACTGCTTGATCGACCATCACGCTTAAAGGCCTTGCTCTTAAGTTGAGATAGGAGAGGGAACGGTCGTCCGCCATTTTGATCTCGACGCTTGAGAAGCCACCATACTCCAATACTACAACCTATAATTAGAATACCAAGACCTGTCACCAGACCAATGAATCCTCCTACATATTCGAACAACCACAAAGGAAGGGTTACTAATAATATGTCAATCGAAAGCAAGGTTATACTCGCCCTCAGATCCAGCAATCTTCGGTATCGGCCGCCCATGATGCTGTGTAGATGCTGGAGGCATAGTAGGCCACTTTTATTAAGAAGCCCGAAGCGATGCATCCCGAGGATTAAGCAGACCGTCAGAGGGAATAATCACGACATTAATACTCACAGCTGTCATGGTGCCCGCACCACCACCATCTCCTCGTTTCATCTTTGCACCATCCGAGCCACCACGACTTAGATCAAGAGGCACTGCTCGTACCGCTGGAGGTACCATCGTCTCCTTTATTATGGCAGGGTTTTGGTGGAGCTCGATAGAAATTCGGTTTGGAGTTGAATTGTCATGTAGAAGTTTTCCACGGTTCGTAAAGGGGCATAATTGTCTCAAAATAGAAAGTCGATGCCGCGTCACCTTTTTTACGATTTTCGGACCGTCAACCGACAATCTTTTCAACTTCTGCCGGCTTGCTATCGATGGCGTATCACAACTTGAGTGCAATGGATACGATGCTCTCCTTCAAGCAAGCAAACCCTTGCTTGGCTCTTTTATAATAGGAGGTGAGCTCCAAATTCCCCCCTCGGAGGAAATAAATCAGCAGCTGACAGCCTTACCTCCTTAGAAATGACTCTCTATCCAAGCCCGGCATCCATCTCTCCATCAATCCCACGAAATTGAAGTTCAGATTAACCTTGGAACCTCTTACCCATCAAAAGATCCTTCAAATCGGTCTATCATCGGACAAAGTTACGTCTAACAGACCCCAATTCCTCCATTCGGCGTACCTGCCGACATCTCTCTCAATTGTCAAGATCTATGCGGATCAGCCTTTTCTGTACAACGATATATCTCAACCTCCACTTCGAGCTCATGCACAGTCAAGCCAAGCTCACCCTCAAAAACATTAATTCCCCCGAGCTTTTACCCGTGAACTCTACTCAAGAGCAGTTTATAATGATTCTCTCTGCACGAAATTTTGTGTTGTGAAAGGGGACCCCTTTCTCAAGATCTTTCGTTCTTGTTTCCCCTTTTTCTTGAATCGTGATTATGTCATCGCAGACCTTGTCCGCTGAACAAGCAGCTTTCCTTGAAGCTGATGTGGCCGAACTGGCTGCTCAGCTCAACAATGGAGAGAAAATGTCCCTTCTTGGTGCTCCAAACTGGTGGAACACCAGCAAAATCGAGAGATTGGGAATTCCAGGAATTCGTATGAGCGAGTACGTCATTCGCATTGCACCTATTAAAAACAACCCTGACTAACTCCTTTTTTCGATAAAGTGGACCTAACGGTGTTCGAGGATCTAGTCACTTCTTGTCCTCTCCGGCTCAATGTATTCCATGCGCTACGTCTCTGGCAGCTACATTCGACACGGAACTCATCACCAAAGTGGGAGCCTTCCTTGCTGGAGAAGCCAAGAGGAAAGCAGCTGTTGCATTGCTAGCTCCAACCTGCAACATCCAACGTGATCCTCGAGGTGGAAGGTAAGCCCACAGTCGAGGGTTTGGTTGCATGCAGTCATTGATGATATGCGTTATAGAGCCTTCGAATCATTCTCGGAGGACCCTCATCTTTCGGGCTCGATGGCTGCTGCATACGTCAATGGCTTGCAAAAGAACGGTGTAGCAGCAACTATCAAGCACTTCGTCGCAAATGATCAAGGTACGTCTCGTTCTCTAGCTCTAATGGAGGAGGAGAAGATTGAGGGGTTTATTAGAACATGAAAGGATGGCAGCGGATTCTATTATAAGTCAACGAGCATTCCGTGAAATATATTTGTATCCATTCATGTTGGCTCAACGTGATGCATCTCCATTTGCTTACATGACTAGGTGAGTCTCATCTCCGTTAACACTACAAAATGGGGTTCTGAGACTTATTTACATTGCATTCATCACAAGTTACAATCGAGTCAATGGTATTCACTGCTCAGAAGATCCTGCTCTCATCGGCGACAATGGTCTGCTAAGGAAAGAATGGGGATTCGATGGAATGATCATGTCTGACTGGTACGTGTCATGCCAATATAGCAGTCATTATGCCTTTGGCGATAACACCTTCTCCTAAGGTATGGAACGTATGCCGTCGACGAACCCATCAAAGCTGGACTCGATCTTGAAATGCCTGGTCCACCACGCTGGCGCACTCCACTTCTTCTTTCTCATTGCATGACTTCTCAAAAACTCTTCCCTTCTGATATCGAAAAGCGTGCCAAGAACGTCATCAAGTTTGCTCAGAATTTGGCCAAGATATCACCAGAAGTCGTCTTTGGTGATGGAATCGAACGAGAAACGGAGGATAAACCCGAATCAAGAGAATTCAACAGGAAAGCTGCACGTGAAGGCATGGTTCTCTTGAAGAATAACGACGGATTGTTGCCTTTTAAGGCTGGTGGCCCCATCAAGAAGATCGCCCTGATCGGTCCCGTAAGTACCTGATCCTCAACAAGGGCGTGCTTCCTAGGGACTAATCCTGACATGAATTGGTCTGATGTGCGCAGAACGTAAAACAACGCGTGATATCAGGGGGTGGATCGGCGTTCCTCAAAGCCAATTACACTGTGTCCCCATATGAGGGTCTCACGGCGAATGCCCCAGAAGGCGTTGAACTCTCCTTTGCTGTGGGATGCTACGGTAAGCTAGCCCTTTTTCAGTAAAGCCCGCGTTTGACCAACTTGCATCCATCAGCTCACAAATTCCTTCCTACGCTCGAGGACAAGCTCACTACTCCAGCTGGCAAACCGGGATGGCTAGCTACATTCTATGATCACGATGAAGAGGGCAACCCACGCAACGAAATCGCTCAATTCACACTCAACGACACACGCGTCAAGCTCAACGATTTCATCCCAGAGGGTCTCACTCCTACATGGACTATCAAGTTGAAGGGTACCTTGGTTACTGATTCCACTGGACCATTTGAATTTGGCTTGACTGTTTCGGGAAGAGCCAAGTTATGGGTTGATGGAAATATGACAATCGATAACTGGACAAAGCAAAGACCGGGAGAGTTCTTCTATGGGTAAGCAAACCCACGTTCTCCATAAGTACACTCAGTGTAGATGAGCTGATGCTCTTTTTTTTTTGCGTGCCCTTAGCCAAGGAAGCGCTGAAGAGAAGGCCGTTGTCGACGTTGTCGCCGGTAAACCCGTCCAGATTGATGTCGAGTATACCAATTCTCTGCCACCCAACGCTGGACAACGAAGTCTTTCTCAGCCAGCTCTTATGCGAGGAGTCGTAAGTATTAATTCTTAGATATTGGGAATCATGATACTAAACGACATGTTTAGCGTCTTGGAGGATGTCCAAAGATTGAACCCGATGCAGCCCTGCAAGAAGCTGTTGACCTCGCAAAGAATTCTGATGCAGTCATCGTTGTTGCTGGTCTTACATCGGAATGGGAAGCAGAAGGAGCCGATAGGCCTACCCTTGATCTTCCAGGTCGCCAGAATGAGGTTATTGCCAAGGTTTCTGAAGTGAACCCCAAGACAGTTGTTGTCCTTCAGGCTGTAAGTGCTGTCAAGCTCGCTCTCTTTAGAACGGTGATACAATGTGTCAAAACAGGGATCCGCTATAAGTATGCCTTGGATCGACTCTGTCAACTCAGTCATTCAAGCATGGTACTCTGGTAATGAAGCTGGCAATGCTACAAGTGATGTCATCTACGGCAAAGTCAATCCATCAGGACGACTGCCTATCTCTCTTCCAAGGAAGATTCAAGATATTGGTCTCGCACATCTCAACTCGAGAAGCGAGAACGGCAAGATCCATTACAGAGAGGACCTGTTTGTGGGCTACAAGCACTATGTCGCAGCTGGAACGAAACCTCTGTTCCCATTCGGGTAAGATTCTCGTTCCCAATATCACAGGGCTACAAAACTAAGTTTTTGCTTTAGATTCGGTCTTTCTTATACTACATTCTCGGTTGCCAATCTCAAGGTTTCAAGTCCTTCAGATTCTACAGCTTTCTCTGTCGATGTGTCTGTAGATGTGACGAATACGGGAAGTGTTGCTGGATCCACAGTCGCCCAGTTATACATCACTCTTCCCTCCACGTCCTTGCTGACACACCCAGAGTTGCAGCTGAGGGCATTCTCCAAGATTCACGACATTGCGCCAGGAGAGACAAAGACAGCGTCGTTGAAACTTGACAAGTATGCTGTCTCATACTGGGACGACAAGAAGAGCACGTGGGTCGCGGAGAAGGGAGAATACGTGGTCTCGGTTGGAACAGCCGTCGATGATCTGCCTTTGGTCGGTCAGTTTACAGTTGAAAAGCAGTTCGAATGGGTTGGCCTGTAACCCGAAAAAGCTGATTGTATGTAAATCACTGAATAATGTATCTCGTTAAATAAGTTTCTACCAGATTGCATTTGTCATTCGTTGCTGGAGGCTGTGTGCATGTCTGTCTCGTTTTTCTGTCAATGCTTGGTGATTCAAACTAAACGGGGTTGCCAAAGGCAATCAATCGCAACTCCCACTGAGTGACGATCTATCATCTCCCTGGGCGTACTATATACATACATGCACACAAAGTGGCTACAATCTGGTGTGGAAGAGAGAAAGGAATGTATGATGGCATAGAAGTCATGCAAAATAGTGGAGGAAGCAGCTCACGTACTAATCTCTTGACAGTGTAGTGAGTTTGTTCGCGACCAAATCAATAGCTTCCTATTATCCAGCAATCAAGAATACTGCCATCACAATTATTCCAGCCGCAAAACATAACAGGATAATGATGCCGATGCATTTCTGTTAAACAGCATATATACACTCAAGATCAGATTCAAGCACTGGACCAGATGAGACACCCACATTCTAATTAGATAGACAAAAACGTGAGCGCTGTGTAAATGGGTTACACTGATGATGCGAAACATACGCATTCACCCTCTGAGCTAGGTGTCGTGTCTGTGTTATCAGAAGGCGGAATGATATCCAGCCCACCGGCTATGCCATCAGACCTTCAAGTTGCGAATAAATTAGATCTTGGCTTATGGGAGTGAAACACCAGGAATTGGGCTTACATCTGGTGTTCCTTGAGATCAATTGGAAATGGCAAGCGTGATTTTGAAGCTGGTTTTGAGTTATCCTCAAGATGAATGAGGATGAGGGACTTAGGGGAGTGCTGAGAATGTCAAGATTATAATCGATCCCAGTTTAATATTTATAAGATCAAGCTTGACAGCTAATGTCATTGCCGCATGGTCGAAGCTCCACTGGTGAGGCAGCGTGTCCATCTTCCATAGGAAGCAACTTAGATCTGACGTGCATTTGACATCAAGTAGAAATGTGATCAGCACCACCGATATAGTTCTCGCCAAGAGAAGTGGGTTTCTAGAATTCCACTTACATCCTGGCATGGGCTACAACTTCCATATAGGTGTATAGTTGTTTTCGTACGGTGTTCTCCCTAGGGTTCAGAGTTTAACGATGCCTCTCAGAAGTCTATTTCTTGTTCAGTAACTTCTTTCTTGTCCGCGTTTTTCGTCAGCCATTATCAGCAGCCCTTCACACAGGGAACAGCAATCGATGTCTCTTGTCCAAAACCCTTGAGAACAACGAGAAAATGCCGTTATAGTTCTTTGACATGCTTAGAAGCACAACTCTTCAAAAGACAATGAAAAATTATTGCCATATAAGGAAGGTCGGTGTTCCTGGATTACTATATAAGGTAATTATTCTTCGTTGTCTTTCGAGGGGTTGTGCTTCCAAGCATGTCAAAGAATTATAACGGCATTTTCGAATGGCTCTCACGGGTTTTGGATTTCCTGTGTCAACACCGATCGGTCTTGCTTTGTCAGCCGATACACGTGATCATCTGCAACTCTCTGCCAACCACGCAACCACCCATGATGCCTCACCTTTCTGACACAGCTATTCGCAAGCTCAAGGCCCTTCAGGAAGCCTTTGATGCCTTTCAATTGGAAATCGGTTATGACGTGACCCCGTGAGTATTCCTTGATAGCGACGCGGCACCGCCCAACGTCTGAAATCAATAACTCACAAGTTTGACTGTTGTTTGTTGTCTCCCAGGCGATCAGAAGGCATCGCCGATGGTGATCTGAGAACACGCCTCGAAGCGGAGATCGCAGCTCTCGTTGGGATGGATGCCGAAGTTCAGAAACAGCTCTCTAGCCGCCGCAAGGCTCTGAACAGGCTATCCCCGATACATCAACTCCCGAGAGAGATTCTCTCTGAGATCCTTTATAGCAGCTGGAGAGACCAACCCCTGGGTCATCATCAGCATCAGTTTCTCAACTTTCGGAATATTGAACAGGTCTGCTCGTACTGGTGGCAAACGGTCCGAACAGAGCCGTTACTCTACTCGGGGGCGCCGCTCTATTGGAATAAGCGGATGATTACAGAATCAGGAGACTCTCCACTTCACATCGTCTTCCACCACTCCAATGAAAGTTTTCTGGCCTTTTTGGAGTCACACATACATAGGTGGGGCTCGTTCAGAGGTATCATTACGATGAATGAGTCATGGACCAAATATTTCCTCCGAGAGGCACCGTTGTTAAAGGCACTCTTTTTAGAAGTTACGTATCCACTCATCCACCCGAGTAGTACTACTATTGACTTGTTCAACGGCAAAGCACCACGGCTCTCAGAACTTTCAATACCACAATTGTCCATCCCCTGGGAGAGCAACTTGCTTCGCGGGCTGAAGTTGCTCCACATGCGGGTTCCAGAAGGAACTGTAGTACCGTGTACCAAGAAAATCAGGCAGTTCCTAGAAGCATGTCCTGATATGCAAGATATTAATTTGATACACCTACCACCACTGCACACGTCAGTTCTCGGCTCTTCCGATCAAGATCAGCAGTGCATCATTCATCTTCCCTATCTTCGACGCCTCTTTCTCGACCAAGTACAGCCTAGCATCCTGCGCTGGCTTCTGGAGACTATTCGAGCACCGCCGTTCGACGACATAAATATTCGACTTCAAGTTGCCAACGCTGCAGCTGTCACGGAAGCTTTTAGCAAGCTTCCATTGGACGGAGTTCTGGCAAGAGCTGCCCGCTCTGCGTCGAAACACCCACTTCGAATGAGATTGTGCACCACGTGGATTGAATTAAGTGCCTTGACACAATCTTCTATGACTGCACCATCTGGGATATGCGTTCACGTCTCAGTTACCAATAGTTCCCATATTGATAATCCTATCCTTTGTGCCAGCACCATTTTCCCTTCATTCATCCGCGCCATCTGCACCTTAGAGATCCTCGACGGGCCCATTAGCGGTTTCCAAACCAATTATGGAACTACCTCGATGGACCTCCTACGAGAACTGTCCGAGTTGACAACTCTCATCCTATCGCACACTTCAGGCAGGCGCTCCTCCATCCTCGAGGCGTTAGGATCACCCACAATAGAAAATGACGATTCCATTTCAGCCTGGCCTTTTCCGAAGTTGACTACTCTACGACTTCGAGGATCACAGTGGTACGATCTCACAGATCTGCTATCTTGCATAAAAGCAAGATATGGGTTAAACGGTGGAATGAGTTCGGAAATGTGTTTAGCTGATGATCATCTTCCAATGCGTTTGGAAAATCTGATCATCTCGGAAGGTAGCTATTTCAATCCCCAAGACGAGACGGCTCTCAACGAGATAAAGGAAATATTGGGAGATAACGTGGTGTCGATGCCGGATGAATTCTGGATGCCAGGATCGCCGTATTCAGTACCGTTTCCTCTTCCCCAAGGACTATCATATGCACCACCGCATACGATTGTTCAACCCCCTGCCTGGCAAGTTCCATTTGATCCACTTCCACTCTATGGCACGATGATCCATGACTTCCCCATAATTGGCCAACCGTAATAGGTTCTGTCTAATTACTGGTATAACTCCTCAATCTGTTTTGCAGACTGCCCTTTGACAACCTGTTGTTGCCCAATTATGGGGCGTAGCAATTATGTAATTATGTATCTGGAAGACGGTGAAGTAAAGAAGTCGTTGATACAACTAAGAGTATAGTTCTTGTATCATATGTGTC
>WSTZ01000220.1:8339-23356 GCA_019632295.1 Tulasnella sp. 418 | reverse complement strand
AAACAACATATCTCCACTGGTACTATACTCAAGAATGTCACAGGGACGCCGACTTGGAGATCAACGCGAACTGACTCCAGAGCAGATTGCTAAGCAGCTACTCCGAAAGCAGAAGAAGGCAGAAGCAGAGGCACTGAAAGTAGCAGCATCTCAAGGCTCCAGCACTAATGTTTCCGGAACATCCACGCCAGTTTTACCTGGGGATAATGGAAGAATTCTTGTCCGAGATTGGGTATCCCTGCCAGTGCGACCCGTGGTTGAAGGAAGTGATAGAAGGACTCTGAAGATCATGACCTGGAACATGCTTGCACAGACACTAGTCCGTAAGTTGATCCGCCCTAATGCAAGACTGCAACTCATATGCTACCTAATAATCAGGAAGAGATTTATTTCCTTCGAGCAATTGTCTGAAAGGGCACCAAAGGCAAGATATGCTAACGGGGGAGATACTCACGTACATGCCAGATATTGCCTGCCTTCAGGTAACATTCACAGTTTCTCTTCAAATAAAGAGAGCTACTTTCTGACGTGATGCCAAATGTAGGAGGTTGATCGACTTGATCGGCATATGCCAGTGCTGGAAGCAGCGTCGTACGCCTACATTTATGCTTCTGGTCCAAACAAGTCTCATGGATGTGTCATACTTTATCGTCGTGATACGTTTCGACTCTTGGATCAGAAAATAGTATATTACGACGACGAAAACGTGAACAAGTACTTCCACATCCCAGGAGTTGAACCGCCCCTCCTGCCGTCGCGTTTGGCATCTTCCAGGACCACCAAAAATATCGGTCTGATTGTCTCTCTAGCTCGCATAGATGACCCCTCTATTGGATGTGTTATTGGGACGACACACACATTTTGGCACCCACGGTATGTCAATCAATGGTAACAAAGTTGTCATAGTCGTATACTTAACGATCTCAAGGTATCCTTATGAGCGAGCTAGGTGAGAGGCAATTGCTTACAACCGAATATAGATGAGAGCTTAGCAGATTTTTATTAGACAGATTGGATTACTTGTATCGAATGTCAAACAATTCAGGGAGTCTAATAGCCAATATGCTGCCTGGCCTGCATATATAGCTGGTGGTACGTGGTTCGATCTAGCCTTACTCATAATCACACAAGTTGATATTTTCACAGATTTCAATGCGCAGCCCACAGAAGTGTCCTATTCACTGCTAACGAAGAACCCCATGACCGAAGCCCATCGAGGGAGTTTATCCATGTCAAGAGTGATACATTGCTCAAGGGATCCATCGCTTCCGCGTACAAGGGACAAAGTTGACGACGATGATGAAGGAGGGGGCGGCGAGGCGACAGCGGAAACTAATCAAGAGAGTCAGGTGGCACAAGGATACACCAATGCTCGACCCGCTACTGAATCAGATGGCTTGTTGGGCGATGAAGAACTGGAAGAGCTATTTGGTGGAAGGAATAGAACTGCATTGAGAAGTGCCTACGCTGAAGGGCTCTCGCAGGTCGAAAGCGAAAAAGATAATCTATTTGGCGTACGAGAGGCGGAGGCTACGGTTGGCCAGACAGAGCCAATGTGGACAAGCTTCACACACTACTGGAGATTGACTTTAGGTATGCTGTCCCACTTCCCGCATCAAGAGTTCACTGACATATACAATTGATGAGTAGATTACATCTTCATACTTGATCCTGAAACTCCCCATATCGCTGGTCATCAACCTAAACCACGAGTTGAAGTTATTGGACTCCTGAAGACCCACAGAAAAGAAAATCTTGAACCGGGCTTACCATACAAGGGGGTGTGTGGTA
This sequence comes from Tulasnella sp. 418, assembly GCA_019632295.1. Classification (NCBI taxonomy): domain Eukaryota; kingdom Fungi; phylum Basidiomycota; class Agaricomycetes; order Cantharellales; family Tulasnellaceae; genus Tulasnella; species Tulasnella sp. 418. Next base: position 21,565 of record WSTZ01000220.1, on the reverse strand, counting down.
GTGATCATGTAGCCTTGATGGTGGAGGTTAGGAATGGAGGGTAATGATCTTCAGTTCATGCCTTCCATGTATGAAGTACGTGATCGTAGAAGGAACAACTAGCTACGAGCGTGCCGGAAATATCACGGTGTGACCAATCAACACCATACGCTAATGACGCATGCTCGTCAAAGGAATGAGTGATCCCGGGAGAGTTGCTTGTTTCAGCACCGTTGGTCCCAAGATCTATCACCTTGAATCCATCGTGCATGCATGCTGTTAACAGGTCGCTCTTTCGTGTAGGCGACGGATGCCACTTGACCCTCCACACACCGCCTCCAACGTCTACCTGTTGAATGGGTACCAACGGCTTGCGAGTGTCGAAAATTCGTACAATAGAGTCATAGCTGAGAAAAGGGTTCAGCCTTTGACTCGCAACAACACTATAAGCCACGAATCTGACCTTCCAACTGCGAGTAGATATTGTGCATTTGGGTGGCTCTGAATAGTTGTAACCCCTGCTTCAAACCTAGTGATATTTCAGTAGCATTGAAAAGATTACCGGGATGGAAGACGCACCTTTTATTGTCGAAAATGGGGCCAGACCCATCCAGTCGAATGTCCCACCCTTTCAGGCGGCAGTCATCACCTCCTAGAGATAGTTCAGTACAAGTGGACATGAATAAGAGAAAGAAACTCAACCGGAGTATGCTATGTTAGGTGACCAATAATCCCATGCAGCGATCCAGGGCTCATAATCGTGCGCTTTCCACGTACATATGGTGTCCAGTTCACCGCTATTGAGATGCGATAGCACGGAAATATGACCACTCGAGAGAGAAACTACTAATGACTCCGAAGAGCCTCTAATTTGTCGGCCTGACCAGTCAAGCGATAGACACAAGACTGTCGATTCGGCTACTTGAGCTGTTTGAAGAGGCAGGAGCTGATTCTGATCCTATCTCAGGAAAAGGTCTGGAAGCAGAGCACAGGTATGGCATACTTCGGCATGGGACCAGCGGTAGGTTGAAATCCTTCCTTCAGAGTCAGCAATAGCTGCTTGGGGTCCATTATCATATGAAAGATAGCTCCTAAGAAATCACCCAAAATTAACGTTAAAAGGAGTAAAAGCGTAATGAGACAAACCACTTCATGTCCAGGATAGCGGGCATATCCAGTCGTTGGAGTTCGGACCTTAGCAAAGAGGGTGAGGAAAGAATTGAGATTATATAACAATCAAGTGTTACAATGCTCCATTATCCAAGTCAGTCCTATAGACATAGCACCTTCCAACCCTTTTACTACCGATTGACGATGTTTCCGTCACTACCTGTTCGTTATTAGAAGCAGATTGAAGCAGCTGGTAGGTTCCACAAAGCAATATATCAGCAGATTCGCTGTGAGGACTGAACTCGACGGAGTCGGCACAGTATACAGTATCGAGGCTGCTTAAGGACTTTGGCCGGATGTAGCTGTCGCTAGGCATTGTAACTTTGATTATAGTATAAGGGCTTCATAATTAATAGACACTTTGAACAGCTGATATCTCTGAATCTCCGATTCAAATCGCCTGCGCGCTGCCAGTTGCATACGTCGACATCTGACTTGTAGTGAAAGCCCTATTAACATGTCTAACCCGTTCCAAAATCTAGACTCTGCGAGCTTGATCCTGGTTCAGACGGTATGCTTAATGGCTTCAGCAAAATAACCTTCCACTCATAAAGTGGATCTCCTTCACAGAGTTTTGCGTTCATTGTGTCTCCATTCACTGCGCCGGTTTACAATCTCCCACTGTTCCTATTTGGATTTTATGCGGTTGATAAGACTGACTCGAATGATCCACTCCGTTTGGTTCGTTTACAAAACGGGTCAGCTGGTGATGGTACATCTGACGTTCATATATGCTTTATAGTTTTCTGGCCTTCTCGGGTTATCGGTTCTCTTTGACGTGATATGGCTTATGCGACAAGATCATCACGCACTAATCGGCTTTCTAATTGTAGTTAATATGTTGATCAAGGTATGTCTGGCCGGCCATTGGTTGATGCCACGCCTCCCAGGGTAGTGGCCTTGAACTGAGTCCGTCTAACACGGATATAGATTCCGACCTTCTTGTCATTGTTGGCTGCTTTAAGACATAGAGGGGACTCACTCGGCTCATTTGGCCGTGGTGAAGGTGGTTCTTTGGGGGGGAATACAGGTGCGGTCTTCTACTCGGGCAAGATGCCCGAGTTTTTGACTACTCGGCGCTGATGCACATGCCCTTCTCCCTAAGTTTGGAGCATGCCAGGTGCTTTCTCAGCAAACAAACCCGGATATCAGAACATTGAAGATGATCTGGAAGAAGGCGCACAACCCGCAACCTCCACCAGACCAACTGCTCCTCCTCCCGGACCTTCACCTCACTCGCATCAAAGCCAAACACAAGCTCAGATTAAACCTCCTGGTGTTCCTCAAGCCTAGTTACTACCTTGTAGGCAATATCCCATAGCAATTTACTCCTCAACCACTGTTGAGGATATGTAAGTACAATGTTGTATGGTACCTGTGAATGTTATTCATGCTCAATTGAAATCTTGTCATATACCTGCTTGCATCCGGACAGCTGGCCGAAAAAGTCGGGTGTCATTACCGCGATATCTCGTAAAACCCAATTGTCACGGCTCTTCAGTCTCGTTCCAATTACACAAATATATCCCTCCCTCTTCCTCCCAATTCGACATTTCCACCACCCGTGTTCTTGGATTGATGATTCGCGCTGTAATCTGTCTCCCTGATGGTGGTTTTGATGCCACCCAGGTTGCACTCCCATGGCATATACTGACCTCCCGTGGCTGCATCGTGGACGTTGCTACAGAGCGTGGGGACGTCCCGTCATCGGAGCAGGCGACATTTCAAGGGGTATTCAGAAAACTTTTCGTAAGTCACGTTCTCGTCATCGCTGGAAAAATGTAGTGCCTGACATCTTTAAGGCCCCAAATGCAGAAGCCGTGGCGGTGTACCACCGATTCATTCAATCAAGCAGCTTTCTGTCACCTCGATCCTGGTCATCGTCCGACTTTTCTTTCATGCAATATGATTGCGTGATCCTGCCTGGATGCTCCGAGAAGCGGATTCTACAAATGGTGGAAAGTAAAAGTCTAAAGGATCGATTGCTCGAATACATTCCATATACCTTGGAAAATGGACCGACACCGCGAAAGATTTGTGCTGCGTCGGGGTGAGTCAAAGCTCTTTTCTAGGAAAGCATAGCTAACGGGCTAGTATTGATCAGTCGTGGCGTATTGTGTCTCGCTCTTGCGGAGGACGAAGATGGAAACTCTATAATTCGAGAAAGACAAGTGACAACGCTTCCAGTGCACTTGGAACGACTTGAGTACTTCGCCACTTCTAAAAGCTGTCCATGGATGATCAGGCAGCATGCAAATATGACATTGCGACAGGTATGTATCTAGCGCAACACAGCATTCTTGAGTCTTCTCTGACACGCTATAATTTTAACTAGGCACTGAAAGACTCATCACAGTACCAGTGTGGACCTTTCGTCATGACCAATTCTTCTTCTAATTCCGCGTTCGTGACTAAAGATGGTGGTCTAATAACTTCGCGGTGGCAAGGGGATGCACTAGCGTGGGGTGAAGCAATTTGGGAAGAATTGATGAAGTTGAGATGGCAAGAGTAAAGGGGTTTGATGATATGCTCGGAGCGATGACTGCGGACGACTTTGCTAACAATTCACTATGGTTACTGTAATATTAGACATCACAGCATTAGGCATTTCTTATGATTATCCGTATGAATGACTTTACCCCTGGCACGTGACGAGATCGCTGCCGGGCGGAAGCGTGGGAGGCTTAGCGTTTTCTCTTGTTTCCACCTACTTGCGACTACCTCACCTTTCAAGTGCTGTGCGCTCACTAAACTCGGAAGAAGACTCGGATCCTTGTGTTCACTCCTGAGAGCTGGTTTTCTCAACCATGTTGCTCTTTCTCCTGGCTAATCTGATCGATGGTGTCAAAGCCATTCCAACCTCGGTTGGACAACTTTATTCTCCCACCAAGGCCTCCAATGAGCCTGAAGAGGATCCGGGATCAGGCACGTTCTGGTGGAAAATAGGTATCTCTATTCTTCTGGTGTTGCTTGGAGGAGCATTTGCTGGGTACGCCAACTGCCAGTTTGGATTACAATCACATACCGATTTCCTTTGATTCGCGTCTTTCAGGTTGACTATTGGTCTCATGGGTCTCGATCCATTGTATTTGAGAGTACTTGCAACTTCAGCTGACGATCCCGTCGAGAAGCGAAATGCTCAGAAAGTTCTCAGACTGATGCGCAAGGGACGTCACTGGGTTCTTGTGGTAAGCTCCCATCAGTTCCGTTCATCCACCGCGTCATTCTGACGTAGTTGCTGAAATAGGTGCTACTACTTGGCAACGTGGTAAGTATACAACTTTGACCTTCCCAATACGTCCTACTTATGGTGTTTGCATAGATTGTCAATGAGAGTTTGCCAATTTTCTTGGACAGCGCGGTACATACCAGATTCATAGCGGACTCGGCTGAATGCTAATCTTGTTGAATTCGATAGATTGGCGGAGGTATTGCGGCTATTCTCATTTCAACCACAACAATTGTTATTTTCGGGTGAGCCATTTCCTGCGTGATTGCTCGAATGAATTCTGACTTGGTGGCAGAGAGTGCGTATCTGTAACAACATTCCATACCTCAACTTCTAACAGCAATTTTTAATGACATCCCCCTCAGAATCATTCCTCAAGCTGGTATGTTCACTGCTTAACGTCGATAGCCTTGAGCTTACATTTTCTGTGCAGTATGTGCTCGCTATGGGTTGACCATTGGTGCCAAGAGTGCACCCCTTGTTTTGGCCATGATGTACATTTTTGGTGCGAGGTCGACCTTTATATTCAGTAAATAAAAGCTAACTTCATTCAAGCACCCATTGCATGGCCTATCGCTAAGTTACTAGATCGTGTTCTGGGAGAGGATACACATACAACGTACAAGAAGGCGGAACTGAAGTCATTCCTGCAGTTCCATCGCAACCCAAGGAATACCTATGGTACCTATGGTCCAACGGATAATGGCAGTGATGATCATCCCGCCTTGCCACTAAGTGACGAGGAGATCAGCATTCTGAATGGTGTCCTGTCACTTAACGAGAAAAGTGTCCGAGAAATCATGACTTCAATGAAGGTATAGTCGTGTCCTATCTGATTTTATTCCCCTTTTGTAATAAATCTCGTTTGCAGGACGTTGTCACACTTAGCTCGGATGCTGTTTTAGACCATGACCTTGTGGATGCCATGTTAGTAATTCCAAGCTGCATATACTTCACTGTGACTCACTTTCTGCAGTATTTTGAGCGGCTATTCCCGGTTCCCTGTTCATGAGCCAGATAAGCCAACTTCGTTCATTGGATTCCTACTAGTTAAGAGGTTACTTCGCTACGACCCGTCGGAGCCGAAGAAGGTTGGGCAATTGCCATTGACAATATTGCCAGAAGCCAGACCAGACATCAATTGCTTCCAGGTTCGTCGCTCTAGATCTTGATGACATAGCTTACACTAACAAGGAGGCTCTAGGCGCTTGACTACTTGTAAGCAAGTGTGGATCAGTTAACTTTCTACCCTTAACAATTCTTCTTTTCTCAAGCCAAACTGGACGTGCCCATCTCTTGCTGATCACCGAAGCTCCTGGTCAAGGTTATGGTGCCTTGGGTGTTGTCACACTAGAAGGTATATCCATATCATCTTACTCTTGTTACTGTTAACTTAAGTATGACGTCAGACATCATCGAGGAAATCATTTCCGAAGAAATCGTCGATGAAACAGACATATATGAGGACATGCATACAAAGCGCAAGGCAAAACGTCAGAGTACGGCAGCAGTCATGCGAGGCATAGTCGAGCGAGAAGAACGAAAGCGCCGTAACTCCGGTGGTACTGCACCAAAGTCGATTTCATCTGCGCCTGGTACGCCTCGTCTGGTTCCTTCTTTACTTGGTGCTACTGCAGGGACACCTAAGAAGGGTGGAGGGATCGTTGGCGAACCCATGCCAAATGAGAGGACAAGATTACTCCCGGCCATTAACGAAACCGCGAGCCATGGCAGTCGCTCGAATAGTGAGAACGGCAGCCCACACTTTGGTGCAAATGGGGATGTCGAAGGTGAAGGTCAATATGGAGCGATGTATACAGAATCTCCACCCAAGGAGTATCCATTCCGCTGAGTCTTCGATTATGTGGTTGGTCATGTGGGTTATCATCGAAAGTTCCCTTTGCGTTTCGTCTTGTACATATTTATGTCGCACCTCCGATTTTTGTTCACTTTGTGCCTCGATCCTATGTTGTAACTATGATACATACTGTGCAACAAGGACGGTTTTTCGGATTTATTTGGTGATGTGGCGAAGTGTCGGCCGACTTTAGTAAAACCACTGACACAACTCAGGTGACGTTGGATCCGTTTTTACATTACGCCCACATGAACCAAACGCGATCCCTAAAAGAGTCACCCGCCTCAACTGGTGATCACAACTTGACACAAACACAGCGGCTCTAACACATCTATAAAAGAGACGTTTGAGAAACGAAAGGTCATCAATCTTCGTTTACCACTTTCTTACTCTTTAAGCTCAGCGATGCCAGTTTCGGTCATGCCAGCAACGGTGAATGGTGCAGCTATTACAGCTCCCATAGCTAATGGTCACGATGTGAAGGTCAAATTGCCAGACATTGATGTAAGCTGATGATCACGTCGAGTGCATTTCGTGCATTGCTTACTGGAATTCAATAGCCTTCCAAGCTCACCATTGAAAGGGCCAAGACATTGAAACCTCTGCCGGTTCCAGAGTCATTGGTATTTGGACAGGTAAATGTCTTTTGATATATTCCTTTTGTTCTCTCTGACCATTAGCGTATCATCAGACATCCACGGATCATATGCTAATCATGGAGTTTGACCCTGAACTTGGCTGGGGCGCTCCTGCAATTAAGCCTTACGCGCCTCTTCAACTCGACCCTGCATGTTCGATTTTTCACTATACCCCTGCTGTATTTGAGGGGATGAAAGCGTTTAGAGGACCAAATGGACGTCCGAGGTTATTTCGACCAGATTTGAATATGGAGCGAATGACTAGAAGTGCAGACCGTGTAGCGCTACCGGTACGTCAGAATCTTGTCCGGAAGGAATGATACTGATTGCTGTGCAAAGCCTTTCGATCATTTTGCATTGCTCACATTGATCAAGCGGCTGGTGGCCGTCGAAGAACGATGGATTCCAAACAAGCGAGGTTACAGTTTGTACATCAGGCCGACTTATATTGGAACGCGACCGGGTGCGTATCTTACTCCTAGCACAGCTTGCCTTCTAACCATTTACCACATTGTTCATAGCTATTGGAGTGACACGGTCCACTCACGGAATGCTATTCGTTATTGTTTCTCCCACTGGCCCATATTTCCCTACCGGATTCAAGCCAGTGTCTCTATTGGGCAATTATGATGCGGTTCGCGCCTGGCCTGGTGGGACCGGTGCTTATAAGCTCGGACTGAACTATGCTCCATGTTTCAAACCTCAACTTGAGGCTTCCAAGAAAGGATATCAACAGATACTGTGGATCCTTGGCCAAGACAGGTGGGTTACTCAGATGACTGGTAGTTATCCTTGTAGCTAACACTAGTTGACAGGCAAGTGACCGAGGTTGGACAGATGAACTTTTTCATCGTAGTTCGGCGTGAAGACGGTGGTGAGATCGGATGATTTTTGTACGGAGTATTATTGCTAATCCCATTTCAGGTTTCAATGTCATTACACCCGAGCTGGACGGGACAATCCTTCCCGGTGTGACCCGGGATTCCATACTCCAATTGGCTTCTGCACATGTGGTTGATCACAAGTCACCAGATTCACTGTCGACTGCGGAAGTTGTACTGCCAGAGCTCCATGTGCAGGAGAAGCACCTAACGATGCTAGAGATTGTTGAATACCATGAGCGAGGTGTCCTGACAGAAGCATTCGGAGCAGGGACCGCTGCTATCCTTTGCCCGGTGTCGAAGATTGGATACGAGGAGAGAGATCTGGTGCTGCCGGAATACAAGGGTGGCTTAGGTCCTGTAGGGCGAGCCATGTGGGAGAGGATCGTTGAAATCCAGGAAGGACGACGGCCGAGTCCTTGGTCAGTTGAAATTGACGCTGAGAGGGATTAAGCGCCAATGTATATATGCATAGCTCAATAGCAAGCCTAATTGTATATAGTAGTAATTGAGGTATATAGATATTTTGAATTTGGTCTTTATAACGGAATGGAGAGACAAGTAACTGAGTGAAACAATGACCCTAATGACTCTCACATTGATAGTCGAGAATCTCAGTGACTCCTCGTCGACCGCGCCAAGTCCATGTGAATATGGGGAAATCGTCGGGATAGGTAGAAATAGCTACCGAGATGAGTAGAGAATAACAAACGGAGTCTGAAATTTGAGCGGGGACCTTAGCCACTTTTGCAAACACCGACTGTTTTCGTCTCAACCACCCACATTCCCCTCCCAACACGACCAAAAATCGCATTCAACTCGTCGACACTTATCATCATAATTTTCTTACGACATTTAGACACTCAGACAGTAGTTTCCTTACTTTTTCCAGCATTCAAGACCTTGCGGTCATCAAACCGCTCGCCTTCTCGGTTCTGCAGTATACCTTGTGTTTTTTTGGCCCAAGCCCCACCTGCAAACCACTTCAAAAAACTAGACAGCTCGTCTTTACACCTCGTATAACTTTTTAATATGGCTCAGTTTGCTTATTCTAGCGCACCATTGCGCAAAATAAAGGAAGTCCAGTTTGGAATTCTCGCACCAGAGGAAATCGTATGTATCTCATTTTGGATCGCAATTCACATCAGTAATACCTATTGCTTACTCGTTTTCCTTTCCTTTCCTTCCACAGAAAGCCTATTCGGTTGCCAAAATCGAGTTTCCCGAGGTCATGGACGAGACCGGTCAGCGAGTGAAAGTGGGCGGTTTGATGGATCCTCGGATGGGTACAATCGATCGCAACTTCAAATGCCAGACATGTGGAGAGTCCATGGCCGAGTGTCCAGGTCACTTTGGACACATTGAGCTTGCTCGACCGGTCTTTCATATAGGTACGCCACAATTTTTGCCACTCATATTTAGCACTCATAACCTCCACCATCTGGTGTACAGGCTTTCTAAATAAGGTTAAGAAGATATTGGAGTGCATCTGTGTAAACTGTGGAAAGCTCAAAGCCGATCTCGTGAGTGGTGGCCATACTATTTTACTCTCTTCATTCCCCCATTGCATCCCACATTTTTCTGGGGGCTCTCCCCGTTCTCTGAACGGTGGAACCCCAAACCCTCGTCGTTGGCAGTGTTCTTCTGGCTGAGCTGAGGGCATATGGTGAAAGGCAGCGCGCGTCTTCGGTCGCTTGACCGCCGCGTAGCCTGATCCATCCCTACTACACCAGCTCTGCTCAGTTGGGCGCCCCGCGAGAGTGAAAAAGAGGGGGGAAGATGAGTAGACCGCCAAGCCACGCGCTCTGGCATGTCAGTCAGTGCTATTGTCCTTTGCCTCATGTCTTGTGCGAGACATGCTGGTTTAGTACAATAGAATGTTCGGATTCGCTTATGCGACCGGGTCTAGCTCTTCCTTTCCGTCTTTTTTACAGTTATTATTATTTCCCTTAGTTTATTATTAAGTTATTAGAGGCATCCGCTGACGCAGTTACATTCGCATATACGTCGTATTCGATCTGTCAATATCTCGCAATCTGTCGCCTGGTCTGGTATTCTACCCATAGAACGATCCTAACTTCGCGAATAGGATAAAGCACGTCCACGATCCGAAACGGCGTATGGCCCGTGTGTGGGAGTTCTGCAAAGGCAAAACAGTTTGCGAGAGTGACGATCCGAAAGACGAGGAGGCAGACCCGATTGAAGAAAAACGGGGTCATGGAGGCTGCGGCCATATCCAGCCTCTGATTCGCAAAGAAGGCTTGAAACTGTTCCTTGTTTACAAGAAGGTCAAGGATGACGATGAAATGGTATACAAACTTGCTTTGACCATGTATTGGTCATTATCACTGATCTTTTGTTTTAGGATATGAAAGCAGCTCAACCAGAGAAGCGAGCCTTCCCGGCCTCCGATGTGTATGGCACACTGAAGAAGATCTCTGATACTGATCTCGAGATTCTTGGACTTTCTGAGGATTATGCTCGTCCAGATTGGATGATCTTGACAGTTCTTCCCGTTCCTCCGCCACCCGTAAGGCCTAGTATATCAGTTGATGGGGGTGCGATGCGCAGTGAAGATGACTTGACCTACAAGCTATCCGAAATCCTTAAAGCTAGTGCTAACGTTCGGCGGTGCGAGCAAGAGGGAGCCCCAGCCCACATCATCTCGGAGTTTGAGCAATTGCTGCAGGTCAGTAAATTGAATCTCATGCAGACACCTAGGCTGAAGACCATCGAAGTACCATGTTGCGACATACATGGATAATGATATCGCCGGTATTCCTCAAGCTATGCAAAAGTCTGGTCGTCCTGTGAAGGCCATCCGAGCTAGACTGAAGGGGAAGGAAGGTCGTCTACGTGGAAACCTTATGGGTAAACGTGTCGACTTTTCTGCTCGTACTGTCATTACCGGAGATCCGAATTTGGACTTGGATCAAGTCGGTGTCCCGAGAAGTATTGCCATGACGCTGACATTTCCCGAACGAGGTTCGTACATTGCTGAATGGCATTGACCTTGTTGGCTGACCTTTCTGCTCCAGTCACACCGTACAATATCGCATATCTGCAGGAACTGGTTCGAAATGGTCCTCAAACATATCCTGGAGCTCGCTTCGTTGTTCGAGATACTGGTGAACGTATTGACCTACGTTACAACAAGCGTCAAGATGCATTCCTTCAGTATGGATGGATCGTCGAAAGGCACTTGAAGGACGGAGAGTGAGTACCAAGTATAGAAGTTTGCTTTCCACATTGCTAATTTGGCATTCTCCCAGCTTCATTCTTTTCAATCGTCAACCCAGTCTGCATAAGATGAGTATGATGAGCCATCGTGTCAAAATAATGCCATATTCCAGTGAGTGCAAAACCTACTTGATATCTTGCACGCTTCTGAACAAGTGACCTATTTGTGCAGCATTCCGACTTAATCTCTCTGTGTAAGAATCAGGAAAATATGTAGTTTTCAATGATGCTGACTGTTGACTCAGGACACCTCCCTACAACGCCGACTTCGATGGAGACGAGATGAACTTGCAGTAAGTTACTCTAGTCTCCCCGAGTGGTGCTGGCTTTGACATTGGGTTTAGTGTTCCTCAGAGCGAAGAGACAAGAGCAGAACTCAGTCAGATAGCTTGGGTACCACGACAGGTGCATTGCTTAATATTAGAAGCGCAGAATCATTGTCTAAAACATTCTATAGATCGTCTCACCACAAGCGAATAAGCCAGTCATGGGTATTGTCCAGGATACTCTCTGCGGCATTCGGAAGTTCACTCTTCGTGATACGTTCCTCGATTGGCCTGCCGTCCAGAACATTCTTCTTTGGGTACCTGAATGGGACGGTGTCGTACCAACACCAACAATTCTCAAGCCCAAGCCGATGTGGACAGGAAAGCAAATTCTTTCCATGACGATTCCCCGTGGTATCAACATCATTCGAGCCCCCGAAATCAAGTCGAGTAATCCTGTCGAAGACGATGGAATGTTCATTGATAACGGAGATATCATGTTTGGAGTGGTTGACAAGAAGACTGTTGGTGCAACTCAAGGTGGTCTCATTCACGTCACATTCCGTGAAAAGGGACCAGAAGCGTGTAGAGGTCTCTTCTCTGGTCTCCAGAAGGTCGTCAATTACTGGCTGTTCCATAACGGCTTCAGTATTGGTATCGGAGACACCATTGCCGACAAGAACACCATGGCTCACATCACGGATCGTATCGCTCGAGCCAAGACAAAAGTCGCCGGGCTCATCCAGGATGGTCATCTCGATCGTCTCAAGTCCAAGCCAGGAATGACAATTCGAGAATCATTCGAGAGTGAAGTCAACGCGGAGTTGAACAAGTGTCGTGATGACACTGGTCGACATGCGGAGAAGAGTTTGAAGAACGATAACAACGTGAAGCAGATGGTGGTAGCAGGTTCCAAAGGTTCTTTTATCAACATCTCCCAAATGTCTGCTTGCGTCGGTCAACAGAGCGTGGAGGGAAAACGTATTCCATTTGGTTTCCGTCATCGTACACTTCCTCACTTCACAAAGGACGACTTCAGTCCCGAATCTCGTGGTTTCGTCGAAAACTCCTATCTTCGAGGTCTGACACCCCAAGAATTCTTCTTCCACGCTATGGCTGGACGTGAAGGATTGATCGATACGGCCGTCAAGACTGCTGAAACAGGTTACATTCAGCGTCGTTTGGTGAAAGCTCTGGAGGACGTGATGGTGTGCTACGATGGTACCGTCCGCAATTCGCTCGGAGACATTCTGCAGTTCGTCTATGGGGAGGATGGCATGGATGGTGCTTTCATTGAGAAGCAGCGTCTCGATACTTACTTTATGGGCGATGGCACCTTCGACAAGGTGTTCAAGGTCGATGTCATCACTGGCAAAGGATTCAGAAGAGGTGTTCTTCAGGTTGGGTTGGAGTCCAATTCCATCGAGTTGCAGAAGCTTCTTGATGAGGAATACAATCAACTCTTGGAGGATCGTCATCAACTTCGCCACTTCGTCTTTGCTTCGGGCAACCGAGACCATTATCTTCCTGTCAACCTCCGCCGAGTCATCCAAAACTCCCAACAAATCTTCCACATCGATCATCGTAAACCTAGCGATCTTGACCCCGCGTACATCATCCACTGTGTTAGAAACCTCATCGATAGGCTCGTCGTGGTCCGCGGCGAGGATCCTCTCAGCAAGGAGGCTCAAGCAAACGCAACCATGCTCTTCCAGATCCATGTTCGCGCCAACTTCGCTTGTAAAGTGGTGCTGGAGGATCATCACCTGAATCGAGAGGCCTTCGAGTGGGTGATGGGAGAGATCGAGACCAAGTTCAACCAATCGATGGCCAATCCTGGAGAGATGTGCGGAACCCTGGCTGCGCAGTCAATCGGAGAACCAGCTACGCAGATGACACTGAACACATTCCACTATGCTGGTGTGTCCAGTAAGAACGTGACGCTCGGTGTGCCTCGTCTCAAGG
>WSTZ01000022.1:25716-90008 GCA_019632295.1 Tulasnella sp. 418 | reverse complement strand
AGATATATCACCCCGTAACACGTACGTCCATTTCGGGCACAATTAGCACATTTGTCGAATCACTGTGGCTGTACATCTTTCCCCCTTGTGTAGCATTTGAATATTATGCGCAGTCAACCGCACTCGTCCTTGTGGTCGAGCATTCTCCGTTGCGCAACTGAGAACAGGGATGGTTTCAATTTCAAACACAAGTGCGATTAGAGAACAAGCACGTGGGTGTTGGGATTTTCTAATGTATGTCATGCCGTGTTCCAAATGTCTAATGCTGATTTACGGGAAATAAGCGAGGAAGAAGATATGCACTGCATAGATAGTAAAGAGAGGAAAATGTCCAAAGGGGTCAACTATCCTGATAAAGGAAGGCGGAAGAGCACAGTACACGTAGTGGCGGATGAAAGCAAAGGGGAATAGATAGGGCAGAGCAAGGTGGATATGAGGGTAACTTGACGAGGATGGTAGTGCGAATAAAGAACAGTGAACGAACAGTCTTTCACGACGATGAATCCCCTCATAGAGATGTTGAGGAAAATGTATAATGTGCTACAGAAAGCCCCAAAAGCGAAAGTATAGGTATGCATGAAGAGGAATATATAATATGAATAGCATGAAGTCGAATGAATGTGACTGCACGCGGGGAGAATGTAACGTACATCCCAGGGTCGATGCAAAATCGAGGAGGAAACGACCGTCGTGTTACAAGACAATCCACGCGGTTCCTGCTAAAGCACCAACAAATGTGCAGAGAACAGCGGATGCTATACTACGACCAATGTGATGGTCTCCGTGTACCAGGGACATTGCACCAGCGGCTTGCGGGCCAAAAGTCTGCGCCCATTGTTGGGTTGGATTTGGTGTACCGGTAACTGTGACGGTCGGTTTTGATGGATCAGGTGCAATTGCGTTGGGATCGGTAGATGAGGAAGAAGATGGAGGTAGGATAGAGAATGGATCGGAGATGGAGTATACAATGCCATTGGTAGCGTTTAGGCAGACGACAAAGTAGTCATCGCTATGAAAGTATGTGTTGAGATGGGTATGCACTAGAGGAGGGAAAGCAGTCTTACCCAGGTGGAACGCCATTTAATTCGATGTTGAGAGCTCCCCACCTTGTAGGCACTGGAAGAAAAGGAGGGGTGGTTGAGAAGGTACGTAAGAGCGAATGGGGGCGGGGCTCTCACCATCGCGCGCAGCAAACAACAAACCGGCTGTGCTGAGACGGGCGAATTCTATGTCTATCATGTCTATGTTGTCGACGGCGTGGACCCACGTCACAGCGTGCGGCTTTCCTTGGTCCCATTGATCTTTTTGTACTGGTTTCCGGATGTGGAAATACGCTGTCAAAAAAAGAAGCAACGCAGAGAGAGAAAGAGGCGGTCAGATCAATATCACCCATGTTTAAAACGAGGGTCACACGTACATGGACCCATTGCTAAAGAAGTTGGGATCAACGCGACAAGGGCGCTGATGCCGAGGGCCTTCCGAGAAAACGGAAATCGCATGTTAAAGGATGGAGAGAAAGTCGTAGAAGTGTCGGGTGACGGCGGTAAAAGGAGGCTGTTGAACGAGTTGGACGAAAGGGAGAGAAGGGCAAAAAGAAAACGATTGCAGTCGTCGCTGGGGTAAAGTTGATGTCGTGGTCTGGATTGGAACCCTTCAAGGGGAAACGGCCAAAACGGAATTCTACCACCGTTTGAGAAAAAAAAATTGGTAAGCGCCGAGGAACACAATTTCGTAATCCCTTTTTGATTTCTCTCCGTTTCTATGCTCATCACATATTATATACGGCATATACTACGCTACATATCATTGGGTATATCCACTCTTCATGGCGCTAAAATTCTCCATATTCGGGAAGTTGTACAGCCTCACGTTTCCAGGGGCCGAAAGATCAGCACCTCTGTGCTACAGGGTCCCATAATTCTAACTCGTCGGCACCTGATGGTAGTCTGGAGGGTAACTTCCGGGATCCGTTACTCATCCACACGTAAAAACACTCAGCAACCAAACGGGCAAGCATCTCCAGCACTGAGAATGCCATTTCATGCTGGAAAGACTATCACCCGACATCGGTGATCAGATGGTCCCTTGTTCAGGAGGCTTTCGGCTGCGAGAAAGCAAGAGGCTTGGTAACGATGAAAATCTTCCACAACTTCGTTTCAAGAACACGACCATTGCTTAAATAGAGGTATTCAGTGAATGACAGGTGGTAGGGATGGACACAAGTGCTTGGTTGACAAGCATCTTGGATTTGGTAGGACTTAGGTACTCTGTAAGTGCTATATAATCTCAAATCGACTGGGCAAGAGGAACAGCTGACCCAATGGCTTCAACAGCTCTCTTTCGTCTACAATAACACCACTCTCAATTTGTCATTCTTCGGGTGACTATTAGCGATGGTAAAGCCGAAAACATAAATTGCGTTATTCCATCTCCGCCCGTCACGTGTGCTCCTACTTTTATCTTGGTGGCAAAATAACTTCTGTACAGTCAATCACCACCACCATCAATGGCGTTGCCCTATTTACTAGAAAAACAGGTCGCAATTGCCGCCGTTACTCGAGCTTGTCATCTCACATCTTATGTCTTTGCTACAAATGCCGCCAAACGTTATGCGGAAGCAAATGCCAAGACTGGTGATGCTGGATCCAATCCAACCTTGACCCAGACAAAATCAGACCTGTCCCCAGTGACTGTTGCTGATTACTCTTCTCAGGCGCTCATCAATTCCATGCTCAAAGAGGCATTTCCCGATGATCCAATTGTCGGCGAAGAAGACGCTGATGACTTGAGACATCTTAATGACAAAACCCAAGCATTGAGAGACAAGATTGTGGAATTCGTCAACGATGCACTCTCTCAAGATGGTTACGCGGAAGGAGAGAGCAAGTTCAATTTTGATCCTAAAAGGAAGAGAGGTGTGGATGAGCTATTGGAAGCGATCGACAGAGGGCGCTACGCGGGCGGACCAAAGGGGAGTAAGTACCTTTTGTCACTATAACCCTCTATTACATATTGATCAACCGATTCAAGGAATGTGGTGTCTAGATCCGATTGACGGAACTAAAGGTTTCTTGAGAGGAGGGCAATATGCAGTCTGCCTTGCCTTAATTGTTGATTCCGAAGTCAAAGTCGGAGTCATTGGCTGTCCAAACCTGCCATTTGGGAAATATGCTGCATCCGGTAAGGTGACTCCTGGAAGTGGAAGCATCTATGTGGCTGTGCGAGGACATGGAGCTGAGCAAGTGAGGAAATTTCTATAAATCTGAGGATTTTTTTGACAATTCTCTGTAGCGTCCATATCCGTCGTCGTCTGGGACTTCATCTATCAAGCTCACCATTCCAACTTATTTCCCAGAGGATAAACCACCTCCCTTGAGGCTTTTGGAATCAGTTGAATCAGCCCACTCATCTCATTCTTTCAGCTCGCTTGTTTCTAAAGCTCTTCAGATAACTAACCCGCCGCTTCAAATGGATAGCCAAGCAAAATATTGTGTTTTGGCTGCACAATCCATGTCTTCCGAAACTGGCGGTGACATTTACTTCCGGTTCCCAGTTCCCGGTAAAAATTACTCGGAGAAGATTTGGGATCATGCAGCTGGAAGCTTGCTGGTCGAAGAGGCTGGAGGGGTGGTTTCTGACAGCAGAGGAGAAAAGCTCAACTTTGGACTGGGAAGAACTTTGGGAGAGAACTTTGGAATTGTCGCTGCGGGGCAGATAATCTACCCAAAAGTGATGGAAGGTATCAAGGCGGCAAAGGAGATGGAAACCCAGTCGTGAATTGATACGCCAAGTTGTTGTGTAGTTTTGCTCAAATGCTATCGAATTGGATATATATTAGAATTCTTTGACAATGGATGTTGAAAATGACGGGTGAACATTGCACCTTGCGGGGTGGTACCACTAGCTCGGGTCAGAACTCTTAATAAGCCCGGAAGCAACCCCATTCAAGTTTGGACTATTCTCATCTCTCCAGCACCACAAGCACCCACGTTTGTTCGTTCTGACCGGTGCTACTTCGTTCCAAGCAGCAAAAGCTCGTTCTCTACGTCCCTTTTCTGCTTACTTTTATCTGCCACTTCGACTCTCTTACAGGAGATCAAGCCAGACAGGTGACGTAGAGGTTCAGCTTGCATAGGAAACGAGCCATATCCAGCTCCTTCCTCTCTAGCTGTTCTCTTTTCTGTCCCCGTCCCTACACTTTCTTCTAATAGTGCATGAGCTCGTCTCCTCTCCATATTCATTTTTTAAACAAGGGCCTTGCGCGATTCCGCCAGGTTCTTGAAAGCATCAAACCGAATGCTAATTCCTCCGGTCTCAGCTCTTCGGGACCTCGGTCATGGCAGAATAACTCGCCTGCAAACGTGCAGACTTGCGATATAAATGCACGGGATCACATGGGACGCACGGTACTCCATTTGGCTTGCACATCCCTGGAGCCATATGCTCTGGAGTTTGTGAAAGCACTCCTGCAGCATCCAGCCATCAATGTCAACGCCCACGATGACGAGTCTCATTGGACAGCTTTGCATAGAGCTTTATGGGTTGGCAACCTGCCAGCTGTCGTGCTGTTACTTCAGCATGCGGACATGGACACTGGCATCAAGGATTACGACGGATATACAGCATTTGATTTGTACAGCTCCACGATAGAAGGGACTTTGCCAACACCTGGTGCGCAGGATCTATTCATTTGGGGGAGTAACAGGTATTTGTCTCCATCGCCAGTATGACTATTTACATGATATAACATATCTTGCCGTAGGAACGCAACACTCGGCTTAGGCGACGCTGGTGACCGAGTTTTTCCGGAACAGGTGGATTTGGAGAGAAACCTGGTAGAAGAGAAGCCAGGTAGTCATTTCTATCCGGTTCGCTTCAAGTCTATCCACATGTCCCGGTTGCATACTGGTCAGTATTGCCCCTTGAGGCGGGGTGTAACTGGGTTTGACACCATTTGCAGTTGCTGTTACCACAGAAGGGTCATCCAATGTCCGTGCATGCGGATTTGGGCTAGGTGGAAGGTATACAGTGTATCACCGCAATATTGTTGCATTGTTGACATGAATATATCTCCCTCGCCACAGGCTTGGGCAAGGACCTCTGCAGCACACACAGTACCGTTTCGCACCTCTATCTCACGTTGCACATCTTTGTGTCCGTGCGGCTGCTCTTGGCCAAGATCATACATTGATCGTTACCACTTCTAGTGACGTCTACAGTTGGGGTATGAACCGATTCCACCAGCTGGGATATGTCATAGAGACGAAGGGTCCTGGGACTGAAGAGACAAGCCAATCTACCGCGAAAAGGATATCCGGCCCGTTGAAAAAGGAAATTGTGGAAGGAGTCGCCGCTTCAAAGATTGCATCAGCTTGTTTCACCAAAACGGACGTGTTCACGTGGGGCACCAACCGTGGCCAATTAGGTTAGACAAAAGAACAACCATTATCAACTGTAGCTTACCCGATATCACTAGGATATGCAAAGGCGGCTCAACCGGTCCAAATTATTCCTCGCAAAGTGACGGCGGTCACTCAGCAGCCTGTTGATCTATGCATGACTGTGCGCTTCGATTCATTTGCTAGTGTACACTCGGCACACTGACGTACTGGTATTTTTTGGAAGGACTCTGCACTCTGTGTCTTACTTGTGACCAAGGACGTGTTATGCTTCTATGCAGACACTCACTTTAGGATATCGTTTCCCGCACAAGTGTTTCCACCTTCTATTGCTCCTTACCGCCCTCCTCAAGTCACCTCAAAGTTCGCGTCCATTCTCAAGGTTACTTGTGCGGAAGAAACGTTTGCAGCCATGAGCAGTCTCGGCGACGTGTTCTCATGGACATTGCCTGAGCTCGAAACATCTTCAGCCAGCCATTCTATCACCCCGAAGCCTCAACGTATATGGGCCTTACGGAGGCAAATGCACGGTGCAAAGGCATGTATATTCGCAGTCACACTCCCACGACATAACTCACCGAGATATCATAGGATGTTGCTTTAGGCGCTGATGGATCCGTTATCCTCTGTACCGAATCTGGGCATGTTTTCGTGAGAACTCGAAACATTAAGCAACAAGCCAATACAAGCAACAAAGCATTCAAGTTTCACCGCGTTCCTGTCCTAAACCGCGTAGTTCAGGTGACGGCAAGCACATCCGGAGCATATGCTGCTTTAAGGGTGGATCCAGTGGTAAAACCCGTTGCTGTTCGTGGTCCGAGTCTAGCTGACTCTCTTGCAAATCTGCTACCTGTATTAAAACCCGGAATTCGAGATGGTATCAGGACAAAGGAGAACTCCAAGATGGTGAACGGCCCTGTAGAAGAGGACGAAGACGAAGATGTCGGTGGTGACATCGCAATGCTTCGTGATTTCTGTGAAATACTTGCGCATCGCAGGGAGAACAATTCTCCTCTCAGCCATCATCCCGTAACCCTAGGAGATCCTAACGGCGATATCCAAATCTTCACTTCCTCTGGCTTCCTTCTACAGGCACACTCATTCATCTTCCACGCACGGTCCGCCAGAATGACCGACCTCCTCAACGGCTGCGTCAGGAGATTAGCCGAAGGCAATATCGTGTTGACCTCTCATATGGCTAATTTCTCTTCAAAGACTCGACTTACGATTCAGGGATGCGATGCACTTACAATCATATTACTACTCCAGTACTTCTATACCGACAGGATCATCGGAGTAGGGGATCGTCGCATTGAGGTTGCAACGCGGAGTAATTGTAGCTTATTGGGCGTTGGATTGCCCGTAATCAGGCTACAGTTACAAAGGTTATCCAGTATATTGGGATTGCAACTACTTTCCGACGTCCTGGATTCAATCTCTAAGCGCGAACCGCGGCCTACTTTGGAGACTCATATGCTGAATCATTTCAAGGCACTCCAGACCTTCGATTCTCATGGCGGTGCCATCAATCATGATACTCTTCTAGTCCTGAAGGATAGGACTATCAAATGTCATTCTGCTCAACTTCGCGTCCGGTCTCCAATATTCGCCAGCCTATTCAGTGATCCGGATTGGACTATCAATCGGTGGAAAGAGGGTGTCATCACCATTGATTTGCGACACTTGGACTGGAGGGCGATGGAATGTGTAGTACGATACATATGCGGAGGAAGTGAGGAAGAAACTCTGGAGGATATGAGTGCGATTCGTTTTCCCTTTTTCTGATTTTGCTTTCACACTGAGCCTCTTCTAGCGAATACTATAACCACAACAGAAGAATTGATTGACTATCTATTTCATGTGATGGCTGCGGCTGTAAGTGTGTCTCAGAAATTTCAAGGTTTCTGCGTTTGGCTCACTATTCAGTGTCCAGAATGAGCTGCTGCTCGACAAGCTAATACTTGTTTGCTCACGAGCAGTGGCACGCCACATTAATCCGGGGAACGTTTGCCATATACTTTCAGAAGCAACTTTTCTTTACGCAACCGATCTAATGGATAGCTTACACGACTACATCACAGTCAACCTCGAATATCTGTTAGAACGAGGATTGCTGCGGGATCTGACTCCGGAGGTCGCGCGGAACCTTTCAGCATTCATTCAATTACGACAGTCAGAAAAGTTGCCTGTTACCCGCTCAAATTGCCTCACGTTCAATGCAATGTCTAAGTGGGCAGAGTGGTTGGCTCTTCAAGATATTCCACAGCCTTCGTTGCGGAGTCGACCCAGTGTTTTGAAGAGCCCTTCAAAAACTGGCTTGCATTTCTCCCCAACCGTCAGCGGTAGCCCGACCAATAAAGCCTCCCTTTATGACAGGAAACCCCATATTGCTGCATCACCGCCTCAACTGGCCTCAGAGGAGACTTCTTCGTCTCCCAATCCGACAACACCTCCATCCACCCCCGCCCCTATCCCATGGAAAGGCAAAGGCGTAGATCGCACAGTTGAAAGGTGAGCAGCATATTTATGAGATATCCATACAATATTGAATCGATTTCTACAGGGTCGATATGCTCAGTATTATCGCCGAAGCCGAGAGTAGCAAAAGGGCAGCTACAATCCCCAAAACCCGTGTCATCGGCTTCCAGGTTGAGGAGCACTTGAAGAACGACAGTGCACCATCTAGTTGGCCACCAAAATTATCGCAGCGAGATAGAAAGAAGTCCCTTCAGGAAAGTCAAAACCTCACCTCATCTTTGTTATCTCCCAAGCCATCTTTAATCACTGCTCAAAATTCACCGTGGAAACCTCTATCTAAGTCTCTCCATTCATCACAATCAACCAGCGATAATCCACCGTCGGCGTTGACACAGTCGTTGAAAGGCAGAGCTTCATCTTCTGCTAGTCTTCAACCAGCTAAGTCATCGTCATTGACTACCGAGACAAGCAAAAGCCTGGTGCCTGTAATAACACCTGTACGTACATCGTCTTCAAGCGATTATGCTGCACGTCGCCGTCCTTCAGGCGATCCATGGGCTATCTCAACCCCTTCTGTCACGGCACCGGTTTCAGATGGAGTTTCCCGTGGTGCTTCCTTTGTAGCTATACAGGAGCAGCAACGAGAGCAAATTCGAGATGATAAGAAGATAAAGAAGAGTCTCTTGGATATACAGGAAGAAGAAAGGGCCAAACAGGTAGAAGCAGACTTTGAGAGATGGTGGGCGTCGGAGGAAGCAAAAGTGAGGATGGAGCAAGAAATGGTCAATCAAGCGACTGCTGCCTCGGCAAAATCACAAGAGCCCGGTAACAGGCCAAGGCAGCCAAGGAGTAAAGCGAGAGGTAGAAAGCCGTCAAAGAATAGCGGAGCAAGAGTCAGCTCGACGGCTGCCGCAGGTCCTGTGGCTATGTCATGAATTCTTACTTGCCGGTGTAGTGGTAGGGATGGCGGGTTTTGACAATACAAGCTACCTGTCAACTTGTCATATATTAACGCATGTGGAAGCGTTACTTGTGGGAATCATGTGCGTCTCCTGCAACAAGGATTGGGAGCTCTCTATCAGCCACCCAGATTCCAAGCGTGCTATGCTGTTTCTGATGTCCATGTCAAGTCCTATGGATCGTCCCTGCCATATGTTTTGAACGGTACTGCTGATCATCGACACATGATCATATCTCCATCGGAATCTAAGTTTCCGAATAATTGACCATCGAATCAAATACAAATTGCAGGGTATTGCTCCTACTATTTAACTAATAAACGTGGTCATGGAGTATTGATGCTCTTGGATTTGCGTTGGGCTACATTCATATAGCTGAGATACGTAATCGCAGCCTTTCTGTTCAATGCAACGGAAGTCTTGTTGGTGCACATATAACGGTTCAGACTCTCAGTTGTCACTATGATGATGATTAGAAATGTTGTTGAATCGAACACTGGTCAAAGTTGATACATAGAACCACCGATCACAGTAATCATCTGTGGTACGTTTTCGACTGCAAAGATCAGTCAGTGCGTTTTCTTCAAGCGCGCAGATACCCATCACCTGTTACCGTGCTGGACACGCCATACAAAGTCAGCCATCATCGCTCCAGCAAAATCTTGGGAATCGAGGTTACCTGTCGTGTCGCCCGGTGCGCACATTGGCAGAGCAGAAGCATCCTAGTCTATGGAATTGCGAGCTCAAGCATCAGAGGCAGATGTGCACTCTATCCTCCTCCTCGGACCAGGCGGACAGGCCACATTAAATCCTCCGGAGGATACGCCGGGCGAGGATTCTGACCACGCTCAGATAGGTCTTACTAGTTCTCCGGCAGATCGCACGGGTGCACCTCTTGCCCCACTTGATGTGGGCAAATATACCATTCAAGGGATTCCATCTTCTTACTCTCCCCAGCTACCTAGTGTCACAGACGCTTCCCTGGCCATTGCGACCATCTCTCAAAGTCCTGTCACCATAGCGGGAACAGATGCAAAGACTGATCTGGTTCCGGCATCACCGTCTGCAGAGGTGTTCACGGCGACCATTTCACGGATGATTACCATTGTGAAAACAAGCGAGAAAGCTACACAAACATCTCCAACGGCCCAATTATCCTCAGAAAACTCTTCGGTGACTCTCCCCGAAACTACTACATATAGCTCCTCCTCAACAGTTCCCTCTGTCGCAGGAACCACTGAAACCAAGGCTCTGTCGGGCTTACACTCACCTGTGGTCATTGCTGGAGTTTGTCTGGCTGGTTTGGTTGGACTTGCCATGGTTGCAACATTGCTTTCCTGGATTTCCCGTCAGCACAGGAGAGGATTGTTCAGGAGTAACACGTCGGAGAAGTTGGATAAATGGGGAATAACTGAACTAACGTTAGCTCCATCTGAGGAAAAGAATAGTTTGAACGACAAGCAGAGCCCAAGAGATGGAGAAGCGTCGTTGACCTCTCTCGATGACACTTTATCCTATCATCCGTCTTCGACGATGATACCGCTTTCTAAGGATGGACAAAGCCTGGGGTATCCGCATCACCAGCAGACTCAAAGCAGCGTCCCCATATCGACGCTAACTGTAGCCGCCACACCCACAAAAATCGGCATGCTCGATGGGCCATATCCCACTGCTAGACCTCTTCCGCTCCAACTTCAGCATGATGATCCATTCCATCAATCTCTATGTGCAAGTCACCCCAGCTATGAAGCCTCAACTACTCAGGGGCGCCTGACAGTCGCAAATCTCGCTCCTGGTGACATATCGGATGGAAGTCGTGCCAATTCACGACTTGGGCATCAATCATCCCCTTGGATGTCGCCTCCATCCTCGGTTCCTCTTCCTCAACTCCCAGAGTTCGACCCTCATTTTGGAACTTTTGTCTCCCGACCGATTCAAGATATCCCAGGATCACGAAATATCATCACTTCATATTCCAATATCTATGATATAGAGGCAGAAGATGTGGGGATCAACTCTCAAGGAAGTCGAGATCTCACTCAGCCAAGGTTCCTCGGTCCACCCAGGGAACTGCCAGATCCCTGGGCTCCACTCAATATTCGGCCAAAGCATAATAATATGATCTCTGTATCTTCAATACCGAGTGAGGGACCCAAATCACTCAACCGGGCACATTCCTCAACAAGCTTAAACCAGTGCAATTGGAAGGCCCGAGCAGGTCGTAGTCCTGCGGAGACCAAGGAGCCTAGTGATGAGGAAGACTCTCAGTCAGCGAAAGACAATAACCAGACCGTAATGTCAAGCACTCATCAACCAGACTATCATGCTTCCTCCAATAATCTGAGGGATGATGGACGTTTGCGTAGTTCTTGTTACAAGTCCCTATCAGCGTCAGATTCAGGCAAAGAGGGCTCTCGATCGACGGGCCGAAGACAGCTCTTTCAGGTCATCCAGAGACAGGAGGAGCTGCAGCGCCAGCAAATAGTTGGGGAGCTTAGCCGCTGCTCAAGTGTTTATAGCTCATTGACGGGATGGAGCACAGATATCAGTGATGAGGAGAGGGATGATACCAAAAAGTTGAGACTGGGTTCGAGGTGACTGTTTCATTTCGTGCCAAGATGAATCCGTGTGTTATGTGGCTAGAATGGAAGCACAAAATCGTAAATACAATGTTCGATAATAAATCTAATACATGAGATGATTGTCTTCAACATCTGGCGCAAAGTATCCCATACCAGTGGCAAAGATAAAGGGAGTCAGGCGAAGAGTAAGTGTTCAGGTATAGGAATGTCTTCATCTAAATATAAAGTGCGTAACGAGGTGTAAGCCGTGAAGTGCGTGTGTATCGGGAAAATTAGGATGTGAAGACACAAAAAGTCCGTTGAAATGCTAAAAGGATGAGTTGGAATGTATTACATCCAGCTCAGCCACGTGGATATGCCAACCACCAGACCTATGATAACAGAAGCGACATCAAATGCGGTCGTTTTGTTTACTCGAGTAATTGCCCCATTGCTGGCACCGGAACTACCAGGACTAGTAGAACCAAGCGGCATCTGACCATTACGGCCATTGCTGGCGGCCACGCTAGCCCAATCGATATAGGCCTTGGCGCCCTGTGTCGAGGTAGTGAACGTGATGGTCTCGCCTTCAGCAGGGGTTGAGTTACTGAGGGCTTGTTCTGATAAGAATACAATGGCAGCCGATGGAGCCTTCATGGGAACATTGCAGATGTTGTCTGCGCAGTCGATTGGAACGGCATGGAGGGTACCATAAAGACGGCCGTCAGACTTGAATTGATCACCAAAGGTTTGATTAGCCCAGGTGATATTCCACTTGTCGGAAACAGAGGCAGATGACAGGTATCTGTGACACATAGTGATGAGCAAGTGAAGAAACAAACTCTGATAAATGGACAAACTTGACATATACACGGGAAGGAGTGGTGCCCGGCAGTCCGTCTGCACCTCCGACTTGGATAGCTGCTGTGTAGTCGCGGCTACCAGTAGGATCGTCCACGAAATTGATTAGAGCAACCCGCGTTGGTTTGCCATCCTCATAGACTAAGAGCATCTCAGTCAACACAATAATAAAAATCGTTTTCCATTGCACTCACTTGCATAACCTGGACTAAAATTATTGCCGTTATTGAGATTAAGGTCAATTACTTGCGAACGGCCCGATTTGCCAAAGGCCTCAGCAACGAAGACATTCGAATAAAAGATCGCTCCTGTAGACCATTTACGGAAGGCGGTTTCATTGGTTGGAGGGGGGGTGAAAGGATTGTAGTAGACATTTTGACCGCTAGAAACAAGAACTGTTGAGCAGATATCGCGAAGAGAGCAGGCATCGGACTAACCCGACATGGAACATCGCATTCGTAAAATTAGAGGAAGCCATCTTGAGCCCCATATCAATACCCCACAAAGCAGAACCAAAGGAATCCGAAATTCCGGGGAAACCACCACAAGAAGCGGTGTTTGTTTCCAGCAAGATGAAAGGTTTGCCAAGAGCCTGCGAACGCGCTAAAAGAAAATTCCAGATGAATGGCTGACTGACCTTCGTTCGACAAGGCTACTCACCGACGGGAATAATATATGGAGCCACAAAGTCAGTAGCTGATTGGTGAGTGAGATACGTGGGGAAATATTCCTGGGGTAATCTGCTACCATCGCAGTTGGAAGTAGGATAGTGCATAGCTGTGACATATTTAAGATTCTGCTGGAATTGATCCAGATAACCAATGTCAAGCATATGATTTGTCTCCCATTCGCAACAGACGGAAGGACCCATCATGAGTTGATCAGGAAGGGGAAGGGATTGTATCATCTAGGTAAGAAAGGTAAGTGAATAGCAGCGCCGAACGGTATGACAATTCCTCACAGAGGTGGTATCGGCAAAGAAACTAGCTTCGTTATACTCGGGAGGCTTTTTCTGATGCTTTGCATATAGATCTGGGTGAGCATCAGGATACAGATAAGTTTTTGGCTCAACCGAGATAGAGAAAAATACTTATCTCGTTCGCCATCTGAAGGCCAAGGAGTCGATCGCCTAGAAACTGCCTAGCGGCGGCAACAACCCTACTAGCATTACCATCCGCATTTGTGTTGAGGAAAGGAACACCGAAGAAGTAGTTCACATTGAGCAACGAGGAAACCTGGGCCATAGCACGAAATACATGATCCGTGAACTGGACAATGGGGGTATCGGTGGGACCTAAAATCAAGAATCCACAAGCTTCAGAAAACCAAGTGACGAGATAACGGGAGGAGTGCTTCACCTGTATTTGGATTCTTTGTTTTTCCGATAATGGCCCCATTTGGTAGAGAGTCCACAATTTGCGCTGAGGTAATAGAGAAATGTATATGACAAATAGTATCATTTACGAAAGCAATAATATGTACCTTTGTCTTGTGTATTTCCCCCAACACGGATAGCAATAGAACCACCACGCTCTTGAAGCACTCCAAGGTGATTAAGGAACTCGGGCCGAAGATCTAGTATGAAAAAGGTGGGAGACGTAAAAGAACACTGGGACAATTGAACTCACGCGTCTCATTGAAACCAACTAATGGAATAGCATCGAATCTTAGTTTTGACTGTGGACGAGGGATTCTAGAACGATTACTTACAAAGCGGCTCAAAGACCGACAACTCGATGGAGAAGCCGAGGAAATCGCCCTTCTGAGGATGTGAGAGATCAGGAACGCCTCCCTCGAAGAGTTGGACTGGGATGGTAGCCAAGTACTCTTCAATAGGCGGTAACGCCGGTGGTGTCAACTTGAGCGGGTCTCTTGAAGGAAGACCAGTCCAGACACCACCTCCCGGCCCAGTAGCGGTTGGGGAAGGATCCAGCGAGTTGTAGACCGTCACACCCGCATAGCACTCTAAAGCGAAAGCGAGGGCAACGACGGTTTTCATGTTGTTGTCGTAGTAGGTGCCGAGTTGGACTGTTGCCTTGAGGCGAATGGCTTGGGTTTTTCTTTGCCCCGTGTATCTCCGTCTCTTGGCAGGCTCCACAACGTGCCAAGACCAACTTTTTTTTGAAACCCGTTGCGAACGTAATTACAAATCCAAATCCTCATCAGGATCATCTTCGTCTATATCATCAGCTGAATCTGCTTCATACAGAATAGCACCCCCTTTCCCGACGACGCTTGTCGATACTTTATCAAATAATTGCTCATCAATGACGTTGTTCCTAGATGACGTCACACATCAAACTACGTACCTTCCGCCATAAACGGTAAAGGTACGCGCGCTCGGGCCACCTCTTGGGATGCTGTCAGCATCAACTCGAATGGGACGCCTTGCATCTGCTCTTTGATATCTGAAGCTGCCTGTTGATCGTTAGCAGACGTCATTGACCCGAAGTAACGGATCCTCCTACATTTGATGGTCTCATTCGGCGACAGACCAATGCCCTCAAGCACTCAAGCTGATCCCAATCACATGCGTCGACTTGTTCGAACCAGTTCTCTTCTTTATTAGACCTCACCTGCCATCCCTCCAGGGTGCGCTCGATGCCTTTCCTGTTTCCCTTGCGACGAATTTCCACCTCAACTATCCCTTCCTTTTGCTCTCTGTCTTCACCTTTCAACACCATGTCGTCGCTGTCACCTCTTTCGGTTACAGAATGTATTAGAGTCCAAAATTTATCAGGCGGTCGGCAGCTTCTTTGTTCAGGCGTTGATAGGAAGGCATCTGCTATATATGGTATCACCGACGGCGGATAGATCCGGAGGCAGGCCAGGGCCGGGTTGAAGCTAGGGTTCTTCAATAAAGGCAGAAGTTGACTGCGAGCCTGGATTGGTAGAATAAGACGGGAAGATGCGTCAAAGGTGCCGTGGTTTGTTGCTCGCGCTCCTAGCGCATCCATGACAGATTTCAGGAGCATATATACTTCAGCGACCGAGACTGTATCATTGCAGAGCATATCTACATCATCAATGAACACGTCCACCGGCCCTGTCGACCCTAGATCCTCCAGTTAAATAGATGAATGTACAGAAAGTCAAACAAAACTCGCCATTGACAATTTCTTTCAATAACAAACGCCGAATATCTTCTAATTCAGCTTCCTCTGTGAAACCTCCTATTTTGTCAGTCAGATTGATGTATGTCGTCCTAGGCCAATCAAAGGCTTCGTTTGCTAATAATAACTCCTCCTTTGGCGTAGCCACACAAACAAGTAGTAAGGATTGCTTAAGTTTCCTGCTCTTTAATCTATCTCGGGTTCTGTTTTCTACGGTTTGGTAACGGAAGCTGCTTACTCGTAATAGATGGGATGTTAATGGTCGATGAGGTTGGGAGACACTCCACTCAATTAATATCAGCGCAGGAGATTGTGCTCCTGAACCCTGCAGTATAGAAGGCAGAAGTCGGTTCTCATTAGTCATGGGTCGAGGAGTCACTCGTGAACGTTGAAAGTTGAAACCAAGTCAACGACTTGATCACATGACCGTAGAAAATACGAAACTAGTATGACAGTCGGAGTTTGGTTCTCAGCGAAAAGCAATCAATAATTGTTACCTTTCACTCGACTAGTGAAAATGTTTCCCCGTCTTTATGGTTCCTCGCTATCCATTCTTTTTATCGTATTTCTGTTTCCACCTTATGCATCACCCTTTTCCTTCCTCAAATCTCGTTTGATCCATTCATCGGCCATCAATTCGAAGCCTTCTGGTTTGCGTGCTGGTGATGATATCGCCAAGCAAGTTGCCCCTGAATCAATCGGTACGAACGTTCCTCTGTTTTGGCTCTCTCCATCTGTCTATATCTTTCAGCAGGCCTCATAGGAGGAGGATCATTTCAAAGAATGGCCTCGCAGCATAATATGGATATGATGAACGAAGCTCAACCAGACTGCTTCAAACAATCAATTGCAGAACTCAATCTGCGATGTGAAAAGGAAGAGATGAATGAAGGACAACGGGTCGCAGGTATTCTCAATGTGGTCTTATCAAGTTTCTGGTGCTGATATGTGCATCTCCGGAAAACTTGCCAGCCGCTATATCATTGACGATGTGCGAAATCTGCACCGCAAAAAATCAGTCGCCTCCTTTAGAGTGTCTTTCTTATACGTCGATGTCCCCAAGTTCTTCAAAAGGAGAGCTTGCCGATCTCCAAGCACGTTGCGTAGAGTGAATCTCGATATTCACCCCCAGAACCTTTCATGCACTAACAATTCATGGCATAATTTTTCACCCCAGGGCTCTTTCTCGGAGTGCTCAATTTTGGTCGTCTTATTCAGGCTATATGCGTGAAATTCCCCAGCTTTGTTTTGTCTTCGGTCAATGGCACGAAATTGGTCAGTAGCCGTCACTGGACCCATATTCTCACTACGAATAATCCTCTCCCTCCCAGACGTAGCTAAAAGCATATACCGAAACGCAACCTTGGAGAAAGCCTCGCTTCTCCGGTACATGCATGGGAGAGAATCAAGTCTGAAAGAAGTTCATTCTGGATTAAGCGCAATGGCTGCTGAGGCACATCTAGCGATGGAACGTTTGACAAGAGCTTCCGAGTATATTGATCTCATCTCAACACGTTACTCACAAAAGCTACATGACCTGTTCCAGGTGAGGAATGGCTATTCGTGAATATTATTCCCGCTGCTGAATGAAGCGCTGTAGATCCTGCCTAGCATTGAAAACACTTTGGCCACGCTGGAGGCACGGCTTCTTGACGTTGCGACTCGGCATGAACAATCGCTCTCGCTGAAGGTACGTATCAATCGCGCCATTCCCTCCTATCATTGACGAGCAGCAAATCTTAGATGGAATCAAATTTGAGGGATATTGTTAAGCAGGTGAGTCTCGGATAACTGTATCCTATCATACCTTCACTAACCCGACTTGCAGCATTCGACCGATCTCTTGAAAATGGCTCGAGCTCTGGATGAAAATCTTCAGCAGAGTGGATTGAGCGCGATGCAACATCTGCTCACAGCTTCCGAGTTCTACGTGAGTGAACTACCGTCTTTCTGTCTGTAAATCACCTTTTACTGAGTACATCAGCAGAACAGCGTAGGCACTAGATGGTCTCATCTTGGATCAGCCATAACTGAGGCTGAGGGAGTGAGGAATATATGATGCTCGTGTAGCACCCAACTCGAAATTAACGTCACATCTCTAGGCACTTCGGAGTTCAATGGTTCTTAGTCAACGGGTATCAGCGAGCCTTGACTACCAGATTAATAAGACATGGGAGCATCATGTAAGTGACATGTCTAGTTATGTCACGCGCTCTCACAGGACCATCCTTCAATCAGAGTCTGTTAAACGCTATGTCGGATTCCCTTCCCCACATTGCTGCGTTGCTTGGAGATCTGCCAGTGCAGCTGGATCAACAACTCCAGCTACTGAATCGAAGTGCCCTAGCCATTCAGGAGGGCTGGAATGGGCATGTCATGCAACCTCGAGCTTTCCTTGCGGAATGGTTTGAGAGCATATCAATTTCGGCGTTGGTAAAACATCTGCTTCAAGGTTGTGTTCTATTTATCAATCTTTCTGCAGCACCGGCGCTAAGGGTGGTTTATTTAGTGAACTATCAGTACCTGGACATGATTATCACGGTCGTTTCGCAGCTTATTCCGCTATGCCTAGGGTTTTACCGAGCCTGCGCAAGATTGGGCGCTATATGCAAGACGTTGGCGTTGTTCTCCAAAGTGTGTCTTACTGCGCGATGATTCACCGCTCAACTACTCACAAGCACCATGTCTGTTCGTAGAGATTGTTTGCAGCCTTTTTATCGTTTTTGCAGTTGCGTTTGCGGAAGCACGTCAAACCCGTCGGCCACGTCCAACCGGTGGGTATTGCCGAATGCTGGATACCTGGCCCAATAAGGTGAGCAAGCATGTGAAAGGCGATGGTCCATCTTGTATCACATTTTTCTGCTTCTCCGACTGGAGGCAAGTCCTGGACCTCGTGGATGCGTGTTCCAGCGCACGTGTGATCAGAAAGCTTGCTTCCTATTTACTCACCGCCATTTTCTCTTTTTCCTATCCCCTCTTATCGTTTGCATTACTCACTTAGGAATCGTAACAATGCTCGTGCTTCGGCTATAAGCCAACGTGATATTCGAGAGCCGCAATCGATCATGAAGATCAGCCCCAGCGGCCGTTCGATAGCCAGGAGCTTCGGACTTCATGAAAACCCCAGAGAAGACGCCTGCAACATACCTCATGTCTCACCCTACTCAGGTGCCTTCCACCGCAGCATGTCGGTTCCCCCAAGTTTATCATCACGTTACTCATGAATTAGGGCAACATCATCTGGCGTAGCTCGGATCCCTTGAATGGATCCTTATCATATATCTTGTCCTGACTGCCGTTGCTATGATACTGACTTCATTGTATGTATTCAACCAAACATCAATGCACATTCGCAGACCCATAACCTATGTACTGTATTATTATAATCATTATAAAAACCCGAGTGGTGGTGATCGTAGGGCAAGCTGAGACATTAGATCGCTGCGTAAAAAGCAAGGAGGCAGCATGCCGTCAAAAACAACCAATGAGGTTCCTGAATTCATCATCTGGAGCGGATGCGTTCGTGAGGTTCTTGCCACGGCACTCCCAATCTTCGGAATATATCCTCTTCGGTAGAGGCAACCAATACCCCTTCGGTGATTTGCTCATTTGTCCTTGAAAACCTGCTCGCACCTTTCCAGAGACCACGTTGATTTAGCGTCACTGTAAGTTCCTTTCATGTCAATACAGATATGCCAAATCAGAAAAGGAATCCGGCGCTTACAGCCTTGATGTCTCGCCAAAAGCCTCATACTCCTGTTGAAGATATCATCACCTGGTGATAACATGAGTTTGTGAGTCTACAGCATTTTCAGCAACATTACCGGTAAAATAGATAAGGCTCGCTCCCCAGCACTCAAAAGGAACAGTGAGGATGTCTTAAGGGTATATGTCAGCAAGCTACTCTGATGCAGGTTATATGGCATCTTGCCTATTCTCCGTGTCTTGGTCATCGAATCAACGCGACAGAGACCCATAAACTTTGCTTCTAATTCATCGCCATTATCTGGCTCTCCAAGCGCATGGGTGATTACCTCGTCTTCCTTCAAACATAGCAAAATCTTATTTAGCAAGCCTACAAAGTGGGATACGGTCTAGGGTTAGGTTGCCATTAATTTGGAAAAGTGATCTCACCTCGGTGAGTTTGACCATCATGTGTCGGTCTCGTAATCAGGATATCGACATCACCACAATCCGAACAACCTCTTCCAGATGAATAAAAAGCCTTAGTGCAAATATGAGATATCCATGATTGAGATCACGCAAACCTTCGATAGCTTCCCATAATTTCAACCCACAGCATTGGATCAATACTTAATGCTGGCTCCACTTTTCAGTTCTGTGCTCTGTTGCATATTCTAACGTGTACTCACCAGCTTGTCTGACCTTCTTGTATATAACCTCAGCTTCTTCTCTCGGCATTCGACTTTGCAAGTCGTCATAATATTGAAGACCAAGCTAACTTCTTGTCAGAATGTGAGTATCATCAATTCAGTGTACGACCTCACTTCTTGTGCTTTGGTAAGCACTATCCCGCCTTTGCGTGAGCGGACGTCGTCCAACGATTTGATCCCTTTTCTGTACCACAGGCTAGCAGTTTTGCTACCCACGCCATAGATTCCACTTAGTACTGAGCGTACTCGAACTTCTTCGGACCTCTCGTAGCGAAGTCGTTGAAGTTCTCCAGTTTCGAGGATTTCCGATATCTGCAAACCAAAATTGTCCTTTGACACTGCTTCGTGCACTTCATGGAACTACTCACCTTTAAAAGTGTTTTTGAGCCAATACCCGGTAATTTCTGAGCCTCTTCCACACTGCTTATGCGTTTTGGACATCGCCGAAGACTTGCGATAGCTAAGTAACGGCATCTTTAGCGTAAATCACATTGTGCCAATCGGAAACATGCCTTTCCGGTATCCTAGCGTTCTCCATTGATCTCCTGGCTGGAGATTTGCTTCATGAATCTTCAAGAGTTCTTGAAGCTGATGATAGAAGTTAATATTTTTCATACGAGCTACGAAGAAATGCGTATTGTCATACCTTTGAAACGATATCCTCGTTATGACATTGGTACACTCGGGATACATCTCGGC
The DNA here is from genome assembly GCA_019632295.1 of Tulasnella sp. 418. Taxonomy (NCBI): domain Eukaryota; kingdom Fungi; phylum Basidiomycota; class Agaricomycetes; order Cantharellales; family Tulasnellaceae; genus Tulasnella; species Tulasnella sp. 418. The sequence continues at coordinate 69,544 of WSTZ01000022.1, read as the reverse complement.
AAGCATATCCTTTTTTCCTATACAGATTAGGAGAAGATACTGCGCTTCCTGATGCTTCATCCGAACTGCTGGAATTCGAAAGTTGATGGTCACCATGTTCCTGGTCATCAGCACCATATGCGGCTTGTTCGTAGAATAGCGCCAGCGGATCATTCTCGCTCGTGTTTGCAATCGGTTTGGTGCCACATTTTGGTGATACCTTGGCCGAAGGGACAAATATCTGATGCGGGATTGAAGCATCACAACCCTGGCCCTGAGAGGAAGCCAACTCGATTGTAAAGAATTCCTGAGCTGGTATTTCGTTGTTACTAAAAGTGTGCACAGGGGCATTTTTATATTCAATAGTCAATTCCTTTTGGCGATATGTCCTAGCTGGATATCTGGTTACGCCAAAGTCCTGTCAGCTGAAAGCATATTTAAATTGGGGACAATCACCTTTCTGCTTTCAATTGATCGGCCAGTTTACCGTCGTTTATACTTTCAGTGATACAAGTCCACCGTACTATTCTTATATGACCAGGAACATCGTCACAACTAGTGAGACCCAAGATTCCAGCAATTTCCGCTTTCTTCGCCAGATCCGTCACAATATGTGTCACTATCTCTTGGTCGTAAAAGGGTGCTAGCGTAGCACCGTGTTTCATCATCTATATGGGTGAGATTAGCTATCATATGCAAAAGCAGTTAAGCACCCACAAATTCCAAGCGCTTCGTGGCTTGATCGCTTGTTGCCAATTGTTCGTTATCATGAACAGCCAAAAATATCACAAGTCCCTTCAACGTATTGCTAGAAAGTGAGGGAGGAGGCTGCTCCATGAGTTTCAAAACAGTCTGAAAGTAATTCCTCCGGATCCTTCGACCACCACCGCCAAATCCTGAATCAGATGTTCGCTGCGACACCTTTGACTTTCCTTTCGCCTTGACAGGAGCCTGGTGTCCACGCCCAAATAATCTCTCTCGTGTCAGGGAGCGACGCGAGTTATGTGTCTGCTGAGAGGCCAGAGCATCTGGTTGGATACAGCCATGAGATGGACAAGGAGATGTCAATATTCTATCATCAAATGGACCAGCGTTGTCGACTATGGTTTCACTCCTCGTTATATTTTCATTTCCGCTATCATGTGGTAAGCCATTTAGGACACTGGTTGACGGCCTTGAATCGGCATCTAGTGGGATATGGTATCGTGGTGATTCAGCCGGTAAAATGGGTATGCTAACTAACCTTTATGACCGTTTCTGAGTTTCTTTATTTCAGAAATCTGCCCGCTCCTGGGTTTTCCATGAGCTAATGACGAGTGATAAGTAGTGGACGTCTCACCTCGAACGGCCCCTGCGGCTAGCTAGGTGATACTCTTCAAGCTGTGTCCAATCCTCGTCGTTCGCCTCTGGGGACATGTCACGATAGAGATTGATCTCTGATTCCACGAAACCTAAGGGGAGCATTTTGCACCGTGACTTTGTTTTCGTTGTCGGGAATCGTTGTTGGGAATCGTGTCGGGAATAGTTTCGGATGAGGTCATGTGACTCACACCCTTTCCCAGTAAATTAGAACTCAGATTGTTTAGAGGGCAAAGTGTGCCAGTGGCTGTGGCGATGGTGGATACCTGTGTGAATTGATTAAAGATTGGAAGCTCCAGTATCAACTCCGAGGTACGAGCTCTGTATGCTGTCACCCTTATCATCACATAAAAACAGTGCTTAGATGTTCTCTTACATAAAGCGTTTGTTTGACCAAGGCCATGTTATCTCGTTCCTGGCGGGAGGATGCAGCATAGCAATTACTTCCAGCGGTGGTAGTTTGTTCTATTGAGCTGGTCTTTTCGATATTCTGCAATCTTCCATTCCAACATGTGGATCGATGCGACTGATGAAAAAGCCATTCGTCACGGAGATTGCGGCGAAAATTCCAGGTGAAACATCCAAGTATTCCCAATCGATCACAATTTCTACAATCGTCACCGTCTATATTTCAGGCAATCATTAGGCTCAACTTACTCTGATTTAGTCTATGGCTTCGGCTACCTTATGCATTTAGTGACCATACCAAGCTCTTAAATAGATGAGCCGACTGCCAATGAGCAAGTAGGTGCTAACGAGAAGGGATGCTACCCAGAGATTGAATCTTTGCGATCCACACTCTAACGCATGCATTGCATCTAGTGGCTTCTTCCCATCTTGGAAAGCCCCTCAGTCTCGATCTGCACCCATTGTTTACGTGTAAATTCGGTTGGTACTTTCCACGAATAGATGGCGAGGATAAGCTAAGGTGCACTTTTGGTGGATGCTTATCAAGAACAGGGTATACTCTGCTCCAGCACGTCGGAACCTTGCATGCTGATCTCACCGCGATGCATCCGGAGAACCCTGCCTCAATGCTGGGCTAGATCAAGCATCCATCTTACATATGATGTGTCTCATTTGGCTTCAGTCTACCTAGCCGAGCGGGGGGCGTGCACAGTCTCGAAGGACATGGATTAATGTGGGTCTTGGGAAAGAAATCGCACCAAGAAACTCAAAGCATCCACGATGAAGTCCCCGAGCCACACCTCTATTTAAGGCCTCCAGATCCCGCAGGTAAGTCCAAGCACCATTCATAGGGATGTGTTACAGTCCTTGCAGCCTCTTTTCGTGCATTTCACACGACCGGACCTGTCGCAGCACGCTTTACAAGCTTTTTTGACGACGAAGCCCCTGCTCCATGGATTTCCTGTAGTTGTGCTGGATCAATTCATTCGGTGTTTACATCCGACGATGATGCAGTATGTTGCCTCTTGAGGATTTTGCACGGAGACCTCGCAGCTCTGACGTCGAGCTTTGCGGCATGCGAGAGGGTCGCTGCAGGAAAGCAGGTGGCTACCGTTTCGAACATGAGGAACGTCTAGTTCCCCGTAATTCTGAAGGCCCACTTGGGCGAACATAAAGAACTGTCGCCGGAGCATGAGAGGTGTCCCCAAACTTTGCGCATCGTCTCTCAATATCGTTCAATTCTGCTGAAGGCACAATGAATGGCAGTGTGGAAGAGCATGACCCTCCATCGCCTCAGTCGGAGACGGACTCGAATATCTCGATAGACTCCTCTGAATTTCCGGATTATTTTACCGAAAGACATGGTCGCCTTTTTCACGCTACCCCTTCTCCATATTATCTACCGGCTGATCATGAAGAATTATATGTAAGTTGTCGAATGCTGAGATTCAAATTAGACTTTCGAGCGCTTACATCGATAACAACACAGCGGCTAGACCTACAACACGAAAAGCTCAAGGCTCTCATCGGAAGTAATACATTTGGACCAGCTTCACAACTGCTTGTCGACGAACCAGGACAGCGCAAGCGCGTCTTGGATTTAGGTTGTGGTAAGTCATTATTGATGCTCTCAAATATAACATTTTGTGAATGCCTGGGGTCTAGGATCAGGCATTTGGTTAGTCTAGGTACTACAAAACCTCGAGGTGGGCTGATACTGAGAGTCGATCACCAACAAGGATTCGAGAAATGGCTGAGCAGTACAGTCATGTAAAGTCAGTCAGATACACTCACAGCACCTTTGGGAGTAACTTACATATCCTTCATGAATCAGATTCATCGGCATTGATCTCTTCCCAGCACCGGGTTCATCCCATCCACCAAGCAATGGTAAGAGGACCAATTGTGAAACCTAAACTTTTTAAAGAGGAATTTGCAATGACAGCACATTTCGAATGCTACAACATGGAATCGTACGGCCTTCGCATCAGGGATTCTACCGCAAACTTGATACATTGCAGGTGTATCTATTCTGGGTAAGGCCCGAGAATGTGATCAGAAGATTTCTATACTTACATTGCATTCCGCAGTTTACGTGATTTTCGACGACTGCTCCGAGAAATCCATCGTGTCCTCCGACCGAATGGGCTGATCCTTTCAGCTGAAATCGACTTCTATAATAACATCCCGGGTGTTATCGTTGACTCGATGCCAGCCACACGATGGGTGTTTGAACGATTAAGGTGCTACACTCAGACCAAGGGTTTAACCCTTGCCTTCCAACCTTCCAATATTCGATCTATGTTGGAACTCGAGGGCTTTACTGAAATTGTCACCCGTGAAGTCGAGATCCCGTTGGGTAACTGGATGCAGGAAGAAGTGATGAGAGCAATTGGGTCCAAGGCTATGGAAGTTGCAATTGGATATATGGGTAGCATCAGGCCGGCCGTATTGGACGCCGGAGGTCACACAGAGGGTGAGATAGATGCAAGATTGCAAAGCGCTATCGGTGAAATACGGGACTCTCATGGAATTACCATGAATTATATTTTGATTCATGCAAGAAAGGTTGCATGATACTGAAATCTAGGGCGATAACGGGCAGGACTCGTTGGTATATTACCGCAGCGATATAGAGTTTCCTTCAATCATAACCCCTCTGTAGACACGTCTCTCCTAATATCACACCATCGTATTAGTACACAGAGAGTAATGTCAAGAAAATGCTGGAGTCTTCAAGGTTGTCAATCATCTGACTTGCTCACATTAGTTGTTGGCATATTCTGGAAGTGCCATTCAGCGCCTAGCTCGCGATGGGCATACCTGGCTTCTGGCAATGAGCTGATGCGAATCAAAACAGTGATGACGGGTACTATCTTATCAAGTAGATGGATCAAATATATAAGGGTTGGTTGCCTGGAGGACTCGGGCGCACTAATGACGGGGATAACGACAAATGGTTGCGTAAAGAAGAGGCGCGCGGCACAGCAAATGTGAAGTGAAAAGGGTTTAATGGCTGTTTCGGGGATATCAGAGGCTGTGTTTTCTCGGACACATCCCCTTCACCGCGTCCCTCCTCACCTAGCCGCCGTCCATAGCCTCCGTGGATACCGATCCGTATATAATCAAAGAATATCTGATTCCTTTGAGAATCCGCTTCTCTTGTCATCCTCATCGAAACATGACCTATTGGTCTGTATTACAATCTGCCGTCTGCGCCCTCGGCCTCCTGGCTGGCGCTTCCAATGCGCTCACCCTCTATCAACAGATACCTGGTAAGTCTTTTGGATAAGGTCTTTGCTCAACATCGTCCTCATCCACGCTTGTAAACTAGGTGCTGCACCAACCGATTACATCGGACCAGGACTGCAGGCAACTGCATTTCCTGCTTTTGATCCCATCCAAGTCAGTATCTCCACCCATTTGCTTATCGATGCGAGATCTGATGCATCATACCATTGAAAGCATACGGCTCCTGCGGCGCCCGTTCCGCCTATGCCTACGGGCGTGACCTTAGCCTTGGCTACTGGCGAGGTTCCTGGCTTATCAAAGAAAATGCGGTCCGACTACGTTGGTATCTCTATCGAACTTAGTATTGCAAACCGAATTCGTAAGTTACTGTTATTCTAGATGAACTTTGTCTCATTTGTTATTTAGTTGGCCGAAACGCGACATGGCTCAACCCGGAATTCCTTAACCATCTCCAAAATCTCCGAGCGCGCTCAGGAAGTGTATCAGTCCGGCTTGGAGGAAATTCTCAAGAAAAAGGAACTCTTGTTCCATCCTTAGCTCCCTGGGCTCATGACATTATCAACAAGACGGAAGATCTGACAAAGCCTCCTGGCGGAACAGCTGCCCCGATCGTCACATATTCCGAAGATCTTCTATATGCCATGAGCAACATCTCCAGCCTCGTAAATGTTGGGTGGTATTTCGGCTTACCTTTCCTCAACGAAGCCCAAATTACCCCAGTAGCTAACAGTGTTTCGTCCATCCTTGGCCCTACCCTCCAAGGTCTACAATCCGGAAATGAGCCCGATCTATATCTTTCGCATCTAAGGAGGAAGGCACCGTATGGTATTCCTGAATTCATCGCCGATTGGGGCCGTGTCAAAGATGCTGTGCGTGATTCTTTTCCATACATTCATAACACGTCGACTGATTATTTTGGAATTTTTTGTTCAGTATCTTCCCAATCGAAATGATCTGATTGCCCCAAGTGTTTGCTGCTCCTGGAGTATTGATGATGTTCTTGCTCAAGGTTTCCTCACACAATACGGCAGTTTCTTGAAGTTTGTGTCGGTGCAGCAGTGAGATAGTTCCCCTATCTAAGCCTGCTTACCTGTGTTGATTGATGCATTGCATTCCAGCTACCGCGATAACAATTGTCCGGCGACACCACCTGTTGAGACACCCCAACAACTGTTTGAGGGATTCCTGACCCATCAAGCCGCTGTTGATTTCATGCTCGCTTACCGGAACGCCTCGAATTTTGTTAACGCAGCAGGAAAAGAACTTGTTTGTGAGTGTCGACACGGTTTTCGATGTGGTCTATTTGTCTGATACATGTGGTCCTCAGTGTTTGAGACCAACACAGCCTCTTGTGGTGGCTTTGCTGGAACATCCGACTCGTTTGGTGCTGGTCTCTACTTGATTGACTTGGCATTGCAAGGTGCATCAATTGGAATCTCACAAGTTTTGTTCCACAATGGAGGTCTAGGGCAATACTACAATCTTTTCACACCACCTCCTGGAAATCAAACCGCCTTCCGCAAGTGGACGACTTCGTCGCCATATTATTCCACTCTGATTATGGCTGAAGTTATGTCCAAACCCGGCTCTCAGGTCGTGGATCTTGGATTGAACAATAATAATCCATGGACGCCAGGTATGCAACAAATATATTACAAACATTGGTAGTTATTGACACGCTATCTCAGGTTACGCCATCTATCATGAAGGACAACCTAACAAAGTGGCACTCTTCAATTTTGTCTCCGACGCCTCCGGTGCTAATGACTTGAATGTGGCCATATCTGTTGGCGGTGGTTCGACAGGCCAAAACGTGGTCACAGCATCACAAATCTCTGTCAAATATTTCTATCCTTCAGCTGGATCTACTGCCGACAAGTTCAACCTTACTTGGGCCGGACAAACAGTAAGTATCCGCTAGTATTCGGTCAGTCAGCGTGCTAAGCGTATAATATCAATAGATGGGCGATCAGTTCGAATCGGATGGTCGATTAAAAGGAACACCGGTCACTGAGACCATTCAGTGTGTTAGTGGAGTCTGTAACGTCCCTGTCAAGGCTCCTGGGTTCGCTCTTGTATTCCTGACTTCTGATGGAGTGCAAGTCGATCCAGCTCAAGCAACGGTTACATTTGCTGCCACAGTCGCCACGGACCGCATAGGCTCCATTCTCATTGACCCGCAAGCTCTCGCAACATCGAATGGAAGAGGCGGAGCACAAGAGGCATTCAACATAGGCGGTACCAGCTTTAACAAACATTCATCCGCATCCACACAGACTCAAATAGGGGTAGCCATAAGCCTGAGTTTAGGGATGCTCGCTGGATTGATGTTGCTCTTCTCAAGGTAGAGCAAGTATTGACCAAGCTTAGATGAAAAGCAGATCGTAAGATAGAGGCCTGGACAGTGGACCATTCATATGACTTACGATACTGTCCATTACGTTTATGTATCGCGGCGTTTGTGCTTTGTACGTTATCGAAAGATACCACAAAATTGTATTTTGTTACATTTTAAGTTTCAAGCTCAAAAATTACCCTTCAACCCCTTGCTGCTTCTTTATAGATAGAACATGCTTCCCAGTGTATGTGAGGGTATAAAGGCGTTCCGATGGCAACCACCGAGAAGCAACAAAGGCCGAGGCAAAGATGATACACAAAACATTGGGCACGGGGTAATGTCAGGGGTATTAAGTAACAGAATTCATTCTAGGTTTTTTTATGAGTACTCTTCAACCTGCCTGTTTCAGGGTGTATTGATAACACGTGTCAGCTTAATGGGTACAACATTGACGGCGAGAGAATGATGATCCGCATGACGACCGAGTCATTATGGTCACTTCGGGAAAGGCGCCGCTGAGTCAGTGCGGAGTGAGTCATTCTGCGGGACCGGAAGAACCGAAGAGAGAAATTAGCGGTGGAATGAATGACACGTGTGGACAAACAGACACAAATTGATTTCTACGGGCGTTGTGAGTGGGTGGAGGCGGGCTGTGAGAGAGCCTCGTTGTTCCCGTGAATTGAACGATATCCTCTTTCTTCATCTCGACATCCATCACTCTATTCTAGTCGTTGACCAAACACTCGGCATCGTTTGGTTACATCGACTGTACTCGGTGTTTCACTGTCTTTGTTTGTGGTGTAATCCACCATCCCAACTGGAGACTGCTGTATGATTCTTTGCGCCTCAAACACAAACGCCGATTCACCACTAGCTCCCAAACTTTCGTCGCTCTATAGGCGAGTCTCTTTACCACTCAAATTCTCGACTCGATTCCTATCTCCCCCTCCCCAACCCCTCTCTACGCTCAGTCTTAATTCGAATCTTACACACGGTGCATCCCTCTGCGACCCTTCTATAGTAGCATTACAGTTTGCCAAGCTTGGATATGTCCCAAAGTTCGGAGCGGGAACAGCCACTATATGCTTGGATCATTAGCTTGAACAGAGAACCTACACCAGAGGTGCGCTTCATCCTCGGCTACCACTCTCTATTTGCTGATCAAAGCATCCAGGAGTACGCAATATGCCTAAGATGTCTCGACAATGATTCCTTTGAGAAAATCAACAAGATATCTCGTCGAGATGACGCTTGGCGTGAGCGGTCTCTATCTTACCATATAAAGATTGGAACCCCATGCTGACTCCTTGAGAATATCTGATTCAAAGGTTCTCTCCTTGGCCGCCTCATCCCACAGATTGTCATGAAGCAACGCCAGGTTCCGCGACACCTTTGGTCCATTCAAACCACCAAGGCCGGCAAGCCATATATCGTACGTTATCTTCCTAGCCATCTGAGACTGTTTTAACTTTTTCCATCAGGATGCTCCGACTGAGGACAAGCACCTTGGTTATAACATAGCTCACAATAACTCACTAGTCGCCATGGCCTTTTCTCTAGGTCGTAAGCACAAGGTATGGAATATTGGTATCGATGTCATCAAGATTTCTATGCCTCCAGACATCGACCTTGGCGATTACATAGAATCATTCTCACATAAGGTTTGTCCTGGAGCGATCTGGCTAGTGTCAGTTCTGATATTCTGGATTTTAGCTCACCAGTCTCGAGAAAACCTACCTCGATTCAGAGCAAGGAAAAGAGGTTGTGCTCAGACGTCTGTATATTCTTTGGACGATTAAAGAGTCCTACATCAAGGCACTTGGTCAACCCCCAGGTTTCGACTTTTCGCGGATAGAGGTCCGCATGCCAGAAGAAGAGATATGGGTGGACCGGAAGCTCCTCACTGGTTGGGAATTCCGTCTATTCAAAGCCAATGTTGGTGTGATGCGCGGAGGCGAACGAGGTTCTATATTCAGAGGATTCGAGGGCTTGGTCCTACCTGCTCCCGTTCTGCAAGAAGAGTCCTACCAATGCTGCATGACTATTTACCGTGGCTCGTCATTGGGAAATAAATGCGTCTTCAAATGGAGTGACACCGTCAAGGAACTGGATAAATATCTACGCTTTGTCACTATTGATGCCATGGTGAACGCGGCCAAACATCTATCTGCAGACGGTCATGGTAGAGGCCGCGGTACGTGTCTGTTTTCGCCTACGCTATACCCAACTAAACACTCGTTGCTTAGAAATTGTGACTGAAAAGGAACTTCGGGAGAAAGAAGATAGGGATAAACAAAGGGTAGCACGAAGCCGTGATATCAGTTCTTCTCGTCCAACAAGTACAAGCGTGCAACGTGAACACCGTGTGGCTGCTGCCTAGGACCAGGCCCTTTTTGATTTGGGCAATTTTTCTATAATACATGTCTGTATATTTCATTGATTCAAGTACGCATCTCATTTTATTCATTGATGATGTCTGTGCAGGCAGTTTTCCTCGTCCCAGCCATTGTTGGCATGTATTATATCTGCTATCAAAGGTGTTTCTTCTGTGACAATCGTGAGCCTCAGTTTCGACACCTCGTTGGCTTCTTTACCGGTCTTCATGCCCATTGCTTTTATGCTTTTGTACCATCGCTGCTCAACGATTCTACCAGTTTTTTTCTTACCAATCTCACAACATACAATGTGTCTCCTTACTCTGTAATTCTATGTACTAGTGAACAGGCGGGAGGTCGTAGGCCAGGTTCCGGATTTGATTGCATTGTGTATACCAGTTGGACTCGGCGAATCGGCAGCCAAAGCTTTCTTTCCTGTCTTGATATTGGGACCATCGGCCTAAATTGGATGATAGGTATAAAGATGGCTTGTGTATCTCAGAACCTCTGTCATTGACTCCAACGCGTTTTGGTTCGTCACTATTGACTCAGCATGGTGGTCGTCTCCAAGTGAACGGTGGTACATACGAGTCTTCCAGATTGTCATCGTGTGCCGTAGTAGTCACCACCCCTTGACAACTGTACATTAGGGATCCACCTGAGGTGGGATTGTCAACCAGTCCATCGTACCTTGGAAAACGTGATAAAATTCGGGGGAAGCCTCCGGGTCTCTCACGGTCAAGAAAACCAGTCATCTTGCTCACTTGAGACGCAAGTCACCATGTCAGAACTAGAATTTCCAGCCCCGTATGATCCCACAGACAAGCAATGGTAAGATGCATGCTTGTAGTTCAGCGATCGCTTTACTAAGATTCCTATGCCGAAAGTTTCGCGTACGTTGAGCAAGGATAGTTACGTTTGTATATTAGACAGTGGCTCATTATTTGTGGATCGCCACCACATCTAGATATGAGACAGTGGTCAAACGATGGCCAGTCATTATATCTAACGTGATTGACGCTGTCTACCAGATCAATCATCAATTAGCAACCACTTCTTCGACGCAAGACTATGAGCTGATTCAGGAGAAAGTTACAGAGGGCAAAAACATCATTGAAATAGCCAGCAAGTTAAAATATGATATGGCTAGAGACAAGCCCCTCTTGTCAGTTTTTGTTTCTTACGTTCCGCAGGAAGCTTGAATGAATGACATTGGTCGAATCCCAGGCCAATTCCAGATGATCTTGGCGCACACATTCAGCTCTACAATGAGGAACTCAATACGCTTGCTGAAAAGGGGAAAAATACTTGGTTTACAGCCCCTTGGCTTTTCGCTGAGTACGTCTTTGCCACCGTGTCTGGGTTCTACTGGTGCTGATAATGGGTTCATCAAGATGTTATTTGTGAGTGGTAACGGTACCGGCAGCAGTTGGGGAAGTACCACTTTCAACATTATTCCCTCAATACAGATACCGATTAATACGCACTTGGTTCTCCTTAACAAATAATTGGAAGCAATACGATCCATTTTCGCTTCAAAAGGAAGACGTATTCAAGTCGAGTGGGGCTGCTGTATATCGTAGGTCATCACTTCGGGAACTATCTATATACCGTGGTTCAATACGTCTCCCACCAGAACTTGCTCAGACTATGGCCGAAATCGATGCCGAGTCCGCAAAATCAGGTCTGGACTCGGATCCCGAGCGACTTGAGGCTCTCTTTGAGGAAATGCTTCAGATGTGCCTCTGGTAATGATAAGCTGCCCATCGGGGCATCTCATGTGTGTCACTAATTTCCTGCGGTTGAATTTCATAGGGGAAATGCCACTGATCTCTCGCTATTGCCAACGATGTCTACCTCTGATATCCAGAAACTACAGAGAGTGGGAAAGGAAGAACAGGAGGCTTCAAGGCAGTACATTCTTCGGGATGACATCGACGATGCATGGAATTGGGTCAAGGCTCTGAATAATACACGCTTGGACATCGTCCTTGATAATGGTGGGCAAATGTCATAAACGAGTAGGACAACTGATGGATTGTTCTATTTGAATAGCGGGATTTGAGGTTAGTTGACTACACGTGCACAAGAATATACCTTAACATGGGGAATTTCCCCCAGTTTTTCACCGATCTGATCATTGCCGATTTTTTGGTCACCCATACTTCGTATTTTAGACAAGTCACCTTCCAGTTGAGTCATCCAATTATTCTACACCTTTCTGCAGTCCTCAGACACCAAGCAGTCCGAAACAGATTCCTTGGTTCGTCTCGGACGTAACGCCAACCGATGCTCGTGGACTCTTAGCTTCCCTGGCATCAATTCCGTCATCCACTAGATCTTCTGGCTACTTTTCCACTGATGCTCCTTCAGATGAGCACGCCAATGCATTACACACACTTACTTACCGCTGGTTGAAGTATTTCGAAAATGGTACATTCAAGTTATCTGGTGGTTTAGGCCTAGAAGCGGGTTTTCCCGGCGGTACCGGCTATTCCGAACCTTCTGACGACACTGAGTATTGGACTCGACCAGATGGATATCACTCGCTAGCTTCCTACCCCAACATGGCTGGATTGGAAGGCAGTGGACTCGTTATTTTCAAGGTCAGCTCGTGTCGAGATATTGATTGCTTTAGACGCTTTCTGAAATGATTCCATAAGGGAGACCTCAAGTATGGCTACTCGATCTACATTCTAGGTTACCAACTGACGAATTCCATTTGAACCACACAGCTATCGCAAGTTAGTGACTTGTTGTTTCTCAACTAGACATGAGCTTATTTCTCTGTTAGACTTACAGGTGATCTCCGCTGGCCCGCCACTACTCCCTTGGAAAAGGTGATAGGTATGAATAACAAATAGCGGTAGCTCTTGCACTTAATGCTACGGATATCCCTAGGGCCATTACTAGGGAGGCTCCCGCTCCTCTCACTGCGCACATGCAAGGCCGATGTAGTGGTAGGGCTTAAGCCAGGCGTCGCGGAGAGTATGGATGCAGACGAATCTACGAAGGGATGGAGGACGAACGGAAGGTGACTATTGTTATCTCATCTGTCCCTAACATGGATTCTCAAGCACGTTGTTTCTAGATACGGCTTAATATCGTTTATAGGATCCAAATAGCTCGATTGGCAATCTTCAAGTTGACACATCAAATTTGAAACTGTACATAGTCAATATTTACACATAAAAGACCAAGTGTGATCAAGATTCATGGCATTTCTGGCTTCGTGACCTGTTGTCAATGAACATGCTAAGCCGTGGTCATGTAACGATTGCAACTATTCAACCGGGATCTCTGCTGTTCCATGGTAGAGGCAGTCATGTAGACCTCCTTGGCTTCATCCAGCCTGTTGATGTCATTGTATTCGAGGTGGCTGGTCGAAAACTTCCTTTTGACTTTGTGCTCTTAGATTGTGCGGAGGGTGCTGAGGTAGCAACTGAGTCGGAAGCGTGGATCAGTTCTCGAACTCTAGTATACTCAAACCTCGAATGGAGTTCTTGAGAATCAAACGTCTTAGTCATAGTCAATTTAGCAGTGCTGCCATCCAGTTTATTTGAGCTGCATCAAATGCATCTTAGTGAGTTGATCTCTAGAGATGAGCATGATCACTTACCAAGTCGAATCAGATTGAATCCTGTCTTCCGACATTCTTTGACCCATAGAAGCTTTCAGAAATCGCTTGCCGTATGCTTTCCACTTTGATTCGTAGTCACCCTCTTCCATAGCTTCTGCTAGCCTCGTCTTGAAGGTGGGCACGTCTACAAGAATCAAGATCAGAATGTTTCCTCGGACCAATACGGCCTCGATTTACCTTGCGGAATGAACATACTAAGATATTGAAGGACATCATCGCTCAGGATATTGTTAGGATCGTCTTCTTTCCGCTCCTCTGCTATCTGATGAATTGATATCAGAACTGCTGCTCGGGAAGAAGCTGGGTGCTCCTCATTACCTGTTTTTGAAGCTCCTTGAATGCTTCGTAGCAACGCTGATTTGGATCTTTTTCGGCTATATCCGTGGCATTTCTCCCTTGCTGAATCTGACCGGACATGGTCCGTAATTTTGACTTTGACGATGTTCGGGTGGAAGTGATGCTAGACTCCATCACGTATTGATTGTGATCATTCTCAAAATTCTCGTCATCAGAATCATCAATTTCCATGACCAACGAGCGTTCCTCCCGAACGGTTGTGCGAGACATTACAGATTTTACCATCTGTCCCTTACTTGTGGATCTAGTGCAGCCAATGACTGCAGCCGTTGTTTTGCGGTTCTGGACCATCATCATGAACTGTTCTTCTCCAGAGAGATAATCCATGTACTTTGGACCGAGCTAGATTATCGAGGACATTTAGCGAATGCTTCAAGATAGAATGAGAAGATCCTACTGCAACGTATGTGGTGTGCCATCCTTGCTTGTTTGGTATTGTCTCTAAACGAAGTGCTTCCTTGAACACTGCATGATTAAACAGCCGTTCAGTTTGATCCCGGTCGAGGTTTGGCCATTTCCCTGCCTCGGAAAGAAGGTGGTGTCCACGATCTTTGATATTCTTCTTCTGAGAACCACGGAAAACATCGATGCAATAGCCCAGAGTCACCCTTTCCTTTCCGTCGACCATTCGTTGAACGAGCCGGATAGCGTCAGCTCCTTCTTTCGACATATCTTCCATCTGGGCATCCGCATTATGCACGCAATTGTCACAGGACTTGTCGCAGAATTCCGGATCAAATAGTTCGCCAAAGTAGGCCAGAACCTGTGTCCGGCGACAATCGGTGATATTCTGGCAGTATTGAACAACTGCCTGGACTTCATCCTTTTGACGGGCTACTTCTTCAGCAGAGAGCCTGACACCATCCTTCTCTGACTTTTCGATGAGGCTGTAGATGGTGTGCGTATCACTGTAGGAATAGTCTAGTACGAAGCAAATTAGCCTAAGCGGAACAAACACAGAAGCATTGGCCATACTGACAGAGAACACAGTCGGCTGGGTTTCCATCCCGTCCAGCACGTCCCGTCTCTTGATAGTAGCCATTCAACGACATGGGCAGAGTGTGATGAATGACGAATCGCACATTGGGCTTGTCAATTCCCATCCCGAATGCGACCTAATCCGTGGTCTCAATTATTATGTTGAACCAGTTTGAGGGTAGGACTGACTGACCGTTGCTACGATGATCTGGCAATCTCCCTCCTGCCACTCACGTTGCGCTTGACCTTTGTCTTGGGTTGTCATTAAGGCATGATAATGTTTGGCTTTGAAACCGTATTTTTCGCGCAGCTCTTTGGCTACTTGTTCGCATTTGTTACGACTTAAGCAATAAATGATACCACAATCCCCGTCGTGGTGGGATTTGATCCAGTTGGTCATATCCTCCATCATGGTTTTCCCACCCTTCTTCTCCCTTACATCGTAAAAGAGATTGGTACGATTGAAAGATTGACGAAGCATCAGGTAATCGCTTTGAAACCCTAACTGAGCGATGATATCTTGTGTTACTTGGTCGTTGGCCGTGGCAGTGAGTGCCATAATTGGTGTAAGCGGATAGTCCTCGCGAAGCCGACCGAGGTACCGGTACTTGAAAAAAAATCAGCGTGGTATAATCCAAGATATTGAGGATCTTACTGAGTCTCTGAAGTCCCTTCCCCAAGTCGATAAGCAATGTGCCTCATCCACTACAAACCGAGCCAGGTTTCCTTGCCGATACAAATTTGAAAGAATGGACCGCGTATCGTCGCTCTTATCCAGCTTCTCGGGTGTTATATACAGAATCCTGGGGACATCATTACTTCGCAAGCGAAGCCGAGTAGCTCGAATATCTTCTTGATCCTGATCCCCGCTAAACGATACAACGTCCACTCCCAGGTCCAACAGGTGTTGAACTTGGTCTGTCATCAGAGATCTGAGAGGCGACACGACGACTGTAACACCCTTTGTCCTTCCGGTGTTACAGACTGCGGGTACTTGATAGCAAAGCGACTTGCCACTATAGCAGTAAGTTGACATAAGAAAACAATCTGACATAGTGTGCAATATCTACGTACCCCCCTGTCGGCATCAAAACAAAGACATCCCTGCCGTCCATAGTGGCGTTGATGGCCTCGAGCTGATTGGGGCGAAACTTGCTTAAGTTGAAGGTCTTATTCAGCACCTTCACAACTTCCGGGTAATATGGTGTTTTCGCTTGTGCACTGGTAGGAGAATCATGCCGTTTCTTCTTGGGAGATCTCGTCGACTGTGGCTTGCTTGAGTGAGGGGTACTTGATTGAATAGGCCTCAGAGGAGATCTTCGTGGTGAGGGATGACCAACGTTACGTTGGGGAAGTGAAATCGAAATGGGTGGCCATTGTTCCACATTGCCGATCTCTTCGCTATTTCTCATGGGTGCCTCCTCCGAGAATTGAGCAGATTCGTTCGAATAAGGCGCAGTTGAACCATCCATAGTGACTGTAGTCGCTCCAGAATGATCTCCCCAATCCTTCCGCTGTTTAGCAGGTTTGTTGCCCAACTGCAAAACAGCTGCATTAGGTATATTTTCTGCGTCTGAGTTTCTCCTGCTCGACCGAGGGATTGAAGATGTTATCGGAACCCTCGGCAGGACTGCGGGTGCACTCAGTTGGAAGTTCGTTGAGAAGGCAGATCGACCCGAGAGTGTCGAAGAGGACAAAGAATATGCTTGTTTTTGATCCGGGGATACGGAGGTCAGCTGTTCGCGTTTTTGAATTTCGGCTTCGAGAGCAGCAGATCGTTCGAAGATAAGTTTCCTAATAATACACTTTTTAGTCCGCGTCAAATTAAGATGTCTCACTCACGTACTTGATGGTTTTTAGGAGGAACATGTCCTCACCGAAAACCTTTCCGTCTAAGACAGAAAGTATTAGCTCCATGTTTTGTATCTGCTTCACTCGGTTGCTATCCTGCATTGCCAGAAGTTCGTCGAGGGAGAACTGAAGGATGCTGATAAGTAAGTTATAATAATCTCTATATTGAAAGCTACATACCTTAGTCAAATCTTGATCTTGATCTTCCTCGTTACGTGTAATAAGCGGGGTTGGTGGTTCAACCTTCGGCAACGATTGAAGGGTTGGGGTTGATCGACCCTCAACCTTTTCTATGATGGCCCAATCTTCTTTTGTTATGGTGACATCATCCTCAAAATCTAAGTGCCAGATAAGTATGGGGCCTGAATATATTGGGAAGTAAACCCACCCATATCATAATTGGTGGAGTGAGATTCTCTCCTCGGCCTCTTTTTGACTGGCGAGGGCTGCTCTTGATGTAACAGTTTCAATTCAGAAGATGTGCGCTTTTGTGCTCCACTATTATTCTGTTGCTGTCTGTTACTGTCTTCAGATGCAGCATCTTCATAAGGTGAATGAATGGACCTGATTGGAGTGTGGTTAGAGGTGGGTCTGAATTTGCTACTCTAATGGGTTGTTCAAATAAGCGAATTTCGGCGTCATAGAGTCTCACTAACCTTGTTCTTGCTGAAGGTCGTTGATTGGCAAGAAGCACTTGTTGCAAGGAGACCAGGACTCGAGGCCTGGGTGGAACGTGACCTTTGGAGTTGGGCAAGATTGTTCTTTGGCCCTTCCATAGGCAGGCTGTATTTCTCCCAGTAGATTTTTTCCACAAAAAGGTCTGGGATCGCGTTTGGATGTGTTAGAGGTTGCCGTTGATGTGGTTTACACTAGTCAGCTTTTGAATTGGTCAAAGACGCGTCGCGTCACATGATGCACATGTTTTTTTTTTTGAAACCCCGTTTTCCCACCACGCGATTTTCTGGGTGGAATAGGAGCGAGCAAAACACCGCTTTATATATAGATATTTATGTCAGTGCTTAGGCACGGTTCCTAATTTTGTCGCCGAATGTGCCCACAGCTCTTCTCAACGGATCCACGATCGTCCTAGAGAACTTCGGTGAAAGATACATAGAAAGCCCTATGCGTAAAGGAAGTATTGCCTGAAAGAAAGCGGGTAGGTATCGCATCCCAATAAATCTGAGTTAGATCAATATATGTACCTTCGTGATCTGGATAGTAAACGTGGATATGTAAGGTAACAAATGGCAACAATCAGAGGGTCACTCACTCCATAAGCAAAGACAGCATTCATAACATCAATTCCCATGTTTCTCTTGGCGATATGTATGTCATCATCCGTTGGTTTGCCTCCTTTCTCAAATCCCCACCAACCGTATCGACGACCAACACGAGCTGCCCAAATTTCGCCTTCAGCGATGTACTCCGTTGCCTTTTGGACCATCCAACCTTCGTAAGGGAGCTGATTCTGACCATTGTCTCCCTCGGATAGCTTCTGACTGTCGGCCTTCAGCTTGGAAGGTTGCAACGAAGTTGACTGCGGCCTTGCATTCTGAATGAGATCTACAACCTTCTCACCGACACCACTCGCGCGAGAAGCATAAAAGATTCCTACAAACGGGACAATCGCAGTTATTTCATGGAGCAAGGCAAAAGAAACCAATAATGATGAGATCGGCGTTCCAGTACGGGCCGAAATGGTGCTGAGTGCATTCTGTAATATGGCGACGGAGGTGAGACAGTTCTGCTATTCTTTTACTTGGATTTCATACCAGATAAGACGTTGAGGGTTTTCCCAACGGCCTCTCCTGTGGTGTCTTTGAGTAACTTCGTGTCGAGTATACCTTTGAGAGATACATGTAGGTTCTGTTCTGAAAAATCAACACCGCATCGGAGTTTCAACCCAATATCGCACCGCAAGCCCTAAGCAGGCCTGCATTGGAGCAGGTTCTTAGCACCTATATTCGATCCCTCTATTTCTTTTTTGGGGACGCATCGGATCTGGTATGAATACGATTCATTACCGACCGTACATCGGGGAAGAAGATCTGCCAGATATTATGGCATTAGTTCAGAGCGAACTCAGCGAGCCGTACGTCATCTATACATATCGGTATTTTCTCCATCAATGGTAAGCAAAATTATACGCGATCGACGATGCATTGACACAATAACACTCTTTGCGAATGAGGCCTCATCTCGCATACATGGTCAGCCATTTTAACCAACATTAGGACAAAAAGATTGACAACAAAGCGGCTGCAGGCCCACACATCCTCTTCTCAGAGACCTATCGGGGTAATAGTATCTAAGCAGGACGTTCACAAAGGGACAGCCGATCGTGGATATATCGCTATGCTTAGCGTCGCCCGAGCGTGGAGAAAACGTGGGATCGGTGCGTTGTGCTACTATGGAGTGCTGGGAATACGAGCTGATCAAAAATATCAGCATCTGAGCTTGTGCGTTTGTCTATAGGAGCCATGAAGCGCAACGGGGCAGAAGAGGTAGGTTGATGAACTTGCTTAGTTTCACTCTGATAAAACTCGAAATTCCAGGTGACGCTGGAAACCGAATGGGACAATACTGCTGCGCTGTCACTTTATGCGTCCCTAGGTTTCATACGAGAAAAGCGCCTATACCGGTTTTATATGAGTGGAAAGGATGCTTTTCGTCTTGTGCTAGCCTTATCACCTCGTCACTCAGTCGATGAAAGCCGGCAAGCTTTCGCAATTCCTAGCTTTGCATACAACAATCTAATCAGTGAAAGGGAGTACGATGGGATGTTGCCATATTCAGACGAAAAGGAATTTTCTGACAGTGACGTTACCGACGATTCAGAAGGTGTGACGATGAGAGTTGGCGTCAAGAGCCACGAGCCTTCCAGCCTCAGGCCTTCAGGAGCAATGGATACGATAACGGTGCCAGCAGACAGCAACGACTCAAAATTAGCTGCAGGTGACGTCTGATGTCCAAAGTGACTCCACATATAGTGAGTGCATTAACATTAGGCCCACAAGGGGCTGATCCAAGGCAAAAGATCCAACAAATTTCCATAGCAACCAACCTTCAATTCTGTGGCATCGAGGGGGCTCTTTAGAAATCAAGGTGTCCAGATATCATACAGTTTTTGTAATCATCAGACATTACTTGCATTTGGTTCCAATGAGCATGGTGTGTGATTTGCCACCTTTGGCAAGTTGGCACCTGAGTCACATCACGTGGTGAGATTGTAACCAAAAAGATTCAACAAACCCCAGAACCTGGCACTTTCTCTTCGGTTTGTGGCTAATAGGGCCTTACCCTCGCTTGTGCTGGGACCCGGGGCCCTCCGACGTAAGAAAATCACATCACTGATCAATGTTTCGGCAGTGACCGATCTCCACAGGCTTTCTGAGGCTGTCCACTGAAGCCCTTCGGTTCCCGCCTTGGAGGTTACTAGATTCTATATCGTGGCGTTATGTGGCCCGATTGGGCTGCTCATCTGATGTGAGATCGATCTTGAGATGCGTTGCGTTCGTAAGTACATGATCTATGGAGGCGGACGTCTTGCATAAGAGGTTATACTATGCACCGTCAGTGTATAAAGAGGGATAGATCAGACATCAACTCCGACAAGGTACCGTTATCTCATCATAGATGGCACCTTGCAAATGCTGATTTGGTTGTCGATGAAGGTTTTTGCGTGATACTGCCTAATCAGTCCAAGAGATGCATCCGAAAGGTCCGGCCCCAGGCGCCTCCCTAAATCTACATATGACTCCGAAACCCAGAAACATGGAGCCAAAAACAGGAGAATGGCTTAGTCGATTCGTCATATGGTCGGCCATTCGACGGGCTCCGATTATCATCTATCGCCGCCATATAAAAGCTCCCTGTCCATCGATTGACTCGGAAGTATTTTTCATTCCTCCATCCACAACCACCACCTTCCATCAAGTGTACTGATACATTGTGAGTCGCATACCATTGTGTTTGCATGATGGTGGGCCCCATCGGGCCATCAATGCGTTATCACCGAGTTACGTTCTGGGTGCTAATTTTTTGGTTTTCGCTCTTGTCTCGCTCAACAACGTCCATCAATCACCCTTTCCAATGGCCACTATATTTACTCGCCCGATCTCCATGACGCATCGCTCTTTTCTTTCTCTCTCTCATTGTCGCGGTTTCTCTTCGACACGCAGCGCCATGTCGTGAGTTTTTGCATTTAGCATGTGTGCTCTTAAACAATTCTGACCATAATTCCACGTCTTAGAAACAACGTCTATGTCAGTAACTTCAACCGTTATAGAACCCCCTCCCCCCCTTACTCACTTGAATCTATAGTTCAAAGTCACAATCGATAATAAGCCAGCAGGTCAAATCACATTCAAACTGTACGACGATGTGGTCCCAAAGACGGCTAGAAACTTCCGCGAGTTAGCCACATCTCAGAATGGTTTTGGATATGCTGGATCCGGATTCCACCGCATCATCCCTAATGTATGTATAGCTACTACATTACCACCATGACTTGACTGACTTTGGATGTCGCATGTAGTTCATGTTACAGGGAGGTGATTTCACTCGTCACAACGGCACAGGTGGAAAGTCGATCTACGGGGAGAAGTTTGCTGGTATGTGACGCGAAATGCCTTAAAAAAACATAGTTAACCAACTACCTGCTAGATGAGAACTTTAAGTTGAAGCACAGCAAGCCTGGTCTGCTTTCCATGGCCAACGCTGGTCCAAATACTAACGGATCACAGGTTCGCGTCACAGTCACGTGTTTATCAGAAGGATTCTGACAGTTTGAACTTGGCAGTTTTTCATCACAACAGTCGTTACTAGTTGGCTTGATGGTAAGCATGTGGTATTTGGTGAGGTAGTTGAAGGAATGGATATCGTGAAGAAAATTGAGTCTCTTGGAACGGAGTCCGGTCGCCCGAAGGCAAAGGTCGTAATCACGGAAGCTGGCACCGTCTGAGTCATGTAATCGTTACTAGCCCAATAAGCTTACTTCAGCTTGAAGGGACTCTGAATGAACTTTCCGAACTACAATTGATTGTGTGGGATCACTGTTGATTTGCGCTATACACCGACTATAACCATCTTCACTTTGTCTCTTTGCGTACTTAGGTCCTTCGTTACGCTGATCTCCACGCGAACTCTGTCGAAGACTGCGATTGTAACCTGTTTGCCGTTGAGGTTCGTAGTGATGCTATATGCTTCAGGATCGAATACCGTCTCCCCATCAAACATGATCAGCCCTTCCAGGCCCAACCTGCTCGTAATTAAGTGTCTCAAGTAATGCGTATGGTAATGTAGTTACTCACGCGGAGACAAAGACAGAGATGCCATTTTTTAGGGTGCGGATCACAAATGCGTCTTCTTGGGGTAGCAGGCCACCATTTTTCTTCTCCCGGTCCTTCAGCGCAAGACCAACGTAGAACTCGACGCTAGCGCGACTCGCCATCTGAGCCATGCGGTGGCGTCGATTGATATTATCAAGTACAGCTTCGATATGACCCTTGGAGTGCAATGTCGCATGAAGCGGTGCGAAGTTAATGGTTGCTGCTAGTTGTCGATGTGCGAGTATATCTGGAGCCCCTATTAGATGTGCTTTGTATATATATGCAACTCAGTTTACTGACCGGCATAGCGTCTGATGGGACTGGTAAAATGGGTGTAGATCGGGCTCGCTAAACCGTAATGCCCAAAGGTGTCCCTTGCAACACTGCCTGAGCAGAAGTATTCTGCTGATAACATACATCGAGTCGCCATGATTCGGACCAGAGTGTTGAAGGCAGGTTCCTTAGAATCCTAGAGAAGCGTCGGAATGATTCTGCATGTTGCTCTTTAGATGGCATACCACACATTTATCCAGTGATGAGGCCAGAGCTCCAGATGAGGACACGTCAAGAACAATGTTTCTCCTCTTCAGCAAAACATCCTGTAACTTCTCAAAATTAGTTTTGGGAGGAGGTAAGTGTCGCCTGCCAATTGAATAAGTCAAAACGGTCAATGGTGATCTATGAAGCACTCACCGCAGGACAGCCGATTGCGGGAACGTCTCTTGTATCTTCCTTGCCACACTAATGTTCGCAAGTAGCATGAATTCTTCCACCAAGCTATTAGTCTCTCTCAGTTCCTTTTGCTCCACGTCGATTGGGTCCGAAGATTCTGCGCTCTGAAGATGGATTTTCACTTCAGGGGAAGCAAGGTTTAGGGCGCCTGCAGCCATTCGGGCGGCCTTTAGTTGACGTGCCAGGGAGTTAAGAAGTCGTATAGACTCTGTCAAAGTATCTGTGCGTCGTCTAACCAAAGGGTTAAGGTTGGTTTGTGGTGAGATACCATATTTATGAACCAAGCTTGAACCTTACGGGTCATCTTTACGGATTTGTGCTTCCTCATAGGTGAATGCCGCCTTGGATGTAATAACAGACTTCGTGAATCTTACATTGATTACTTCAGCCTCAGCTGTCATCTCCTGTAAGTCGTGATATGTGAGCAAACTTCCGCCAAATAAGGCACTATGTTGCATCACTGACCCAGATGGCTGAAAATGCCAGTCTCTCCACGTTCGGACGTAGGGAACAAAGATTAGTTCCTAAAAGACTTGGTAGCATGTCAATTCGTTTATCAACGAGGTAGACCGTTGTTCCTCTTGACGCGGCCTCAACATCCATCGCAGTGTTGGCCGCAACAAAATGTGAGACGTCAGCGATGTCTTTCCGCAAAACTATTTAACTTCTCGAATATATCATTAATTTGAGAGTCAACTTACGAACACCAGCCTCTATATTGCCGTTTGGCAATTTTCGGGCATGCAGAGCGTCGTCAATATCCTGGCAATCTGAAAGCCCGTGAGAGGCCTAGTTAGTCATATCTTCCGTGACTAATGGTGAGTGATACCCACTAGGTGGATCAATGCTGCACACTATCAATTCTCTCAGATCATCCCGTCCTTTCCATACACCCCTTGGATCATTGTCCTTCGATGGCACAACCCAGTTTTCTCCCTCCGCAGGTAAGCAATCCCTAACTGCTCGCCCAAAAGGTCGGAATGGAACTTCGTATTCCAGTAATAGGCTCTCTCTTTCTGCATCCTCCTCACCCACACCTCCCAACGCTCGAACAAAATGACCCTCAGGGTATTTTGAAGTTTCATCCCACCGATCGATGGTTACTAGAATCTTCTGACCCATGAGTTGAGGTGCCTGCCGTGTACGTAACCTAATGCGGGGTATGGAGCGAGATAAAGGAGACGCGAATACCGTTTGAGTGGAGAGGGAGGATGCAGTCGATGACAATGAGGTTCGGTCAATATGGCACACGTAAGCTCTCCAACTTCTGCGGATTACTCCCACAACCTTTCCCGTGGGCTGACGATCTGAAGATGGCTGCAGTGACCTTATACTGGTCGAAGTCTTGGTGTAATGTTTTGAGTCACTGGTAGAATCTATATTTCCTCCGTCATCTGGTTGTTCTGGATCATCATTTTTCGATTCGTCTAGAATGGAAAGATGTCAGTCGTAACAGTTCCTGCTCCAGAATGGTCAGGCTCACTGTCTTGATCAACGACTTCCTCCGTTGGGGACTTCCATTCGCTCTCCGGAAACACTTCCACCACTACAACGTCTCCTTGCACGGATCGATTCATGTTTTCTCGGCCAATTAAGAGGATTGGCTTTTTAAAAGCTGGGACTGTAACAATACCCTGAGGAAGTGGATCAGAGTTGAGTATCTGCAATTATAAGATCGTACTGACCTCGAGATAGTTATATGGGCTTGCATTGAAGTGCCCTTGATGAAGGTGACCAGACTTAACTCCAGCGAGACAAGCAGTTGTTGGAAGATACTGAAGTGGTGATATCACGTTAAGAACGTTAACAAGTTCCAAACCGATTGAGGGAACCTACACTTGGGTAGATCAATGCATTTTTCACGGGAGGTCGAGATTGATCCTCTTCAGTGTCATCGCTTGATAAAGTCAAAATATCCAATAGCGAATTTGGCTCCTTCATTCCCATGAGGTATTCTCGCACTAGAAAACGATTCTGTGAGGTTAAGTGAGCCAAATCCGAGATCTGTCCTCACCAGAAGAGCTTGGGATTTTACTCGATTGCGCTTTGGCTTTATTGAGCCTATCATTAGTCAATAGGAGGACGATTGGCTTGTTTGTCATCTTTGATCCAGGGAAAGTGTTTATCACATGAGTATTGTACCACTCGGCTGCCAAACGAATGCCTGTGCGGATTGTTAGAAAGAATCAAAGTGATACTATGTTACAATAACCTCGGTCATTTCGATCATTCGGACTTTCGCTCTCTTGACGAAAAAAGGCTGTATCCCTAGACCGCGTAGATAATTAGTACCAAGACCAACAAATGTTTTGAAGTAAACAAAGAGAGCTCACGCGTTGAATTCATTGTAGAAAAGCCAGATGCATTTATCTTCATGCTTCAGTAACGCTTTGAGCCTACTGTGGAGTGGAATAGACCGGTGGCGGACCTCCTCGAGGACGGTCTGAAGCAAGATGATGGGTGGTTTGAACGACGGTGACTCCAGAAGGTCCATTTGGTGAAGGAAAACGTTTGTATCTGGGAGGATGAAATGTCCTTGTGGGTATTGTGGATGGGAACTATCTCCCCGTTGTGGAAGAAGCGGCGGTTGAAAGGAACCCATCGGGCAAATTGAACATGATATCAGGCCGCAGGAGACATCATGTCTCAAGTATTGTTCACGCAGCACTAGACTGAGGAGTAAATGCAAGGCACGAAGCAACAGCACATAGGGTTTCACCTTTCACCACTTTCCCTTTGACCGTTTTCCTGTAAAATTTTTTGGATGCCAACAATGACTCTTGCTGACTTCTTTTTAATACTTTAATCACTTCTTGTTCCATAGCGGGGTTAGTTGGAGCAAGATGTTCAGGTCGGAAAGTCGTTTATGCTGATTCTGAAGAGTCTACTTTATTTCTCACGCGCTCTCTCAGGTGACTAAGTAGGTTCACTCTGCAACAGGCCGCAAATTAGCGATGGCATTGAAGACAACGAATCCATAATGCAAATTATATAGACAATTAAAAGGCTGGAAACATTCTCGCTACAGTTCATCATGTGATTGAGAGGATTCGTCATCACCCCCACTCGAACTGCCTCCATAGATTTTGGCGGTGATGGGTTGAATGACCGCCTGAACCTCTGCAAAGTGTTGTGGTCAGCAATTCGTAAATCCAATGAGAAGTCGAGTTGTGAAACATACCAGCCAATTTCTCTTCGAGTTCATCAGCAGAAGCGTTGGAACCGTTTTCATCAATCCAATCACCAGCCTCCTTCAAGGCTGCCAGGATGGTCTTCTTGTCATCGTCGCTAAGCTTTCCTCCGACACCCTCGGTATCGGCCAATTGACTCTTCATGCTCCAGACAAAGTTCTGAAGATTGTTCAACGCTTCGATCTTCTTACGGTTGGCCTCATCTTCCGAGGCAAACTCTTCGGCTTCCTTCACCATACGCTCGATCTCTTCATCAGACAAGCGGCCCTTGTTGTTGGTGATCTGGATGGATTCTGATTTACCAGTGCCCTTATCGACAGCACCAACTTTCAAGATTCCATTAGCGTCAACTTCGAAAGACACATCGATCTGGGGTTGACCACGAGGTGCAGGGGGGATGCCAGTGAGTTCGAACTTGCCAAGGAGGTTGTTATCTTTAGTTAGAGCCCTATTCCGGCTGGGGTCAGAAATTGGGATGTGCAGAAAATGCAAGAAGCACTCACCGTTCGCCTTCAAAGACTTGGATCATAACAGTTGGCTGGTTATCTGCAGCGGTGGAGAATGTCTGGGACTTCTTGGTTGGGATGCTAGATGGGATAAGCATTATATCAGCACATGGCCATAATTGTTGCGGAAATGGACGTACACAGTGTTCCTTGGGATGATCTTAGTGAAAACACCACCGGTAGTCTCGATACCAAGAGTCAAGGGAATGACATCAATGAGAAGGATATCATCGGTGTTCTCGTCACCGGAAAGGACACCGCCCTGGAGAGCAGCTCCCCAAGCCACAGCCTCATCAGGGTTAATGCCCTTAGATGGCTCTTTGCCGTTGAAGAAATCCTTCAAGAGAGACTGCACTTTGGGAATACGAGTAGAACCACCGACAAGAACAACCTATCGTGCATAGGAGATACGTGAGCAACGAACAACGCCAATACTCAACAAACCTACATCATCGATGTCTTCTTTCTTCATTCCAGAATCCTTGAGAACCTGTTCGACAGGCTTCAATGTCTTCCTGAAAAGGTCGTTGTTGAGTTCCTCGAACTTGGCCCTGGTCAGTGTCTCGGAAAAGTCATTTCCGTTCTCAAAAGACTCGATCTCGAGCTTGGTGGACATTTGAGATGACAAAGTACGCTTGGCTTTTTCAACTTCGCGCTTCAATTTTCCGAGGGCACGTAGATTCTTGGAGACGTCGGTACCAGTCTTGGTCTTGTACTGCTTGGTCATGTAATCAATGACGCGGTTATCAAAGTCTTCACCACCAAGATGGGTATCTCCAGCAGTCGCCAACACTTCAAATACCTGCAGCCAAAACGATAAGAAATATGACTATAAAAATATCTATCGGACTTACTCCGTCGTCAACACTGAGGAGAGAGACGTCGAAAGTTCCTCCACCGAGGTCATAAACGATGATGTGAGACTCCTCTGAACCACGGGAGTTCTTCTTCTTGTCCAGACCGTAGGCAATTGCAGCCGCGGTGGGCTCGTTCACGATACGGAGGATTTCCAAACCGGCAATAGTACCAGCATCTTTGGTTGCTTGACGTTGTGCGTCATTGAAGTAGGCAGGAACGGTAACGACTGCGTGAGTGACTTTGTGACCGAGGTAGGCTTCAGCAGTCTCCTTCATCTTTGCAAGTACCATGGCGGAAATTTCCTCCGGAGACTATGACGTTCCAAGTTAACAACTTGATAGCCCAAAGTATCATCCAGCTGGACTTACAAACTGCTTGGTTTCGCCCTTATGCTTGACTTGAATTTGAGGCTTTCCTTGCTTATCAACCAATTTGAATGGCCAGTGTTTGGCATCCTTCTTGACATCCGGATCGTCAAAGCGACGACCAATGAGACGTTTGGCATCAAAGACAGTATTCTCTGGATTGGTATGATACGCATTCTTGGCAGCATCACCGACTCTGAAGAATTATGAGCTTCAGTTTTCTAAAAGACCAACAAGTATACTTACAATCTCTCCTCGTCCGAGAAAGATACCCATGATGGTGTGATACGATGTCCCTGGTCGTTGGCAATGATTTCCACTCGTCCATTCTTCGAAACACTGTAAAATCGGCTTTAGTTAATGCGGAGGTAATAATACAAGAAGTTAACTAACCCGACACAAGAGTATGTGGTTCCTAAATCAATACCGATGACAGAGCCATAGTTAGGCTTTTCGTCAGTTTTGAGAGGCTTTTGGTCCGCCTTCACTGAAGGAGCGGAGATTGCTAGAAGCGCAACAACAGCGAAGCCAAGAAGAGAGAGTGAAGAGATAAGGCGAGACGTCCGCAACCGAACGTGGCGTGCCATGTTCTTTTGGAGAGGGAGGGGGAATGAAAGAAAACTGTAGAGACAATTTGCGGTCTTGATTGGGATTTTATAAGTCGCGCAAAGGGTCTTGTTGACCTGGCACTAGTTCACTGCATACGTGGCATAGGACCCCGGACACCGCGTGATTCGCATAACACCACATCCTCAAACGTTTTGACACGTCTCCCACTGTCAGACTTTCGCTGGCAAAAAGGGTCACCATGTGACGTTGATAAGATTACTGTAATTTATATAGTGACACATTAAATGACAATGATATAATCTGTCTCTGGTAAACCTACTAGGTCTGTTACACATCACCTCAAGCCTAAAACAGGTTTCGAATGCTATATCATAAGTCAACGTGGCAGTGACGTTTTTGCTCCTGTCGACATTCTCGTTATTCATCCTCGGAAATATCATCCAGCCGGCCGCCAAAATACAGCGCCCGCTGGCGATGAATAGAATATCGCACGCTTTCACCGAGCGAGAAACAGTCAAACTCCGCCCAGACCGCGTTTCTGTCTAATCCTGTTTACCACCACTTATCTACCCACGATGGATTCTGATGACGAACTTCAAAGGTATGATCAATTCCAGGGCTTCTTAAATAACTAAAGCCTGAGAACGCGTCTCATATGACGTACGAACGTATTGTAGAGTTTTAGAGCTTAGTCGTCTGGAGGAAGAGGAACGTCTTCACCGGGGAAAGCAAGGAAAGGCAAAGGACAAGGAGGTGATTGAGATTCTGGACTCCGATGATGAGCAATTTGGCGTGAACTCGCATCCTGTGATCAATGTTGATGATGATGACGACCCGAACTTTCAAGAGCAACTCGCCCTCGCGATTCAAGCCTCGAAAATCCAGGGGAATAAACAGCATTGTACCTCAGAAAACCGCTCCAGCACCTCGTATTCTAGTACCCGTACGTCTAACGATACCTTTCTCTCCGAAAGGGCAAAAATGGAGCAAGAGAGACTTGCCCGGCTTAAGCGACTTCGGCCAAATCTCGTGCTCGAGCAAGAAGGGCGTAATGACGACCCACCAACAAAGCGCCAGAAGTCTACCCCTTTGAGTGAGGATAGAATCCCGACTGGCAATCTCTTATGGGACGGGGAAATCCGCCAAACTGCCAATATTCATGCTTCTCCTCTGAGGGATGCAAGTGCTGTTTTCCGGCTTACTGAAATTTTGGGGGACAAAGTACGTTTTATTCGTCGCCAACTTCTTCCTACCGAGAATGCTTATTTACGTTGAGTAGTCAGATATCCAATTCATCATATTTTCTTCGTACTGTGTCGATATAGACTGGCTTCGTCGTATTTTTCCTACGTCATGCCCTGTTGTATACGTCGCTCAGCCAGAAACACAAGACGGCCTTCCTTCAGTCAAGGATATGCCGCTTCTATGGGTGAAAACAATGCCTCGCTTGCGTGGAGGTAGAGGTTGCATGCACATGAAGTTTATGTTGGTTTTCATGCGATCGGGCAGGCTGAGGGTGATGATTACTACAGCAAATTTTGTTTCTTATGACTGGAAGGATATTGAGAATGTGAGTCTAGGCGTTCCACTTGGGGGGGATCAAAATAATGATTTCAATCTGTTAGACGGCATGGGTCCAAGATATACCTCGTCGTACAACTACTTGCTCATCCACGAATGATCAAGAACCCGCTCAATTTAGTGGTTCCTTCTTTGCAGAGCAACTTCAGGGAGTACTGAAGGCCCTTAATGTATCTCCTGCGCTGCGTTCTGTCCTTTCTCAGTCTCCACATGCAGCCTCAAATAATGACTGTCCGCTTCAAACACTTGACGACCTTTCGTCCCTCTGGGATTGGTCCCGAGTCAAGGTGAGACTTGTCATTAGTTTGGCTGGACGATGGGAGGGCTGGAAAAGCATCGAACAATTCGGAGGTCATGGATCTTTGTCTAAAGCCATACGAGAAATTGGAGCTGTATGCCCAAGTGACAAAGAGTTAGTCCTGGAATGTCAAGTAAGCCTGGTTTGAATAGCTCGGTAACTCATCTAATTTTTCTTACAGGGGTCTTCGATCGGCACATACTCTGCATCATGGCTCAATGAATTCTATGTAGCTGCCAAACGAGGCTCGTCTACTCAGTGGTTAGATTCTAAACGAGCTGGCGCTCGGTCACAGCAATTAGCAGCACCTGCAAACATAAAAATACTCTTTCCGAGCCTAAGAACAGTACAAGCCAGCGTCCTTGGCGAGCCAGGCGGTGGAACGATGTTTTGTAGAGGTACGGACCTTTCAAATTAACTACCGCCCATCCCTGGTTGGTATGATTCTTTGACACAAATCCGGCTTCTAGCAAAACAGTGGAACGGAAAAAACTTCCCAAGGCATCTATTCCATGATTCGAATTCTAAACGAGGCGGTATTTTGATGCACACCAAGGTAAGATGCTCGTTCTCTCATATCGCGATATGGCCCCAGATTGAGCAATTTACGGGATGGTCAGATGATTTTGGCCACCTTCGCTGATAAGACTGCAAATTCGTCGTACAATCTACTCTCATCAGGCGAAAAGGATAGCTACAAAGCTGGATCAGCGAACCATGACAGTCATTCGCCAGTGACGAAAGGGTGGCAGAACGGAGCTAACGGGAATAGGGTTGGCGGTTGGTGCTATATAGGGTTGGTGCATATGCTCACTCCCTCTAATATGCTCTTAAAATGCTCCTTTATTCCTGCAGCTCACATAACTTTACGCCATCGGCTTGGGGTAACCTCAGTGGTACCTCGTCAGACCCCGTGATGAATGTTTGTGGCCCATTATGGCGTTTGCAGCCATTTTACTGATCATCTCTACATGCAACAGGTAACTAATTACGAACTAGGTATTATGTTCGCACTTTCCCCCGTCGAAACTGACGTCGCTGCATGCAAAGTAGCCACATGGGAAAGGCCGCCAAGGAAATACCTGCTAGGAAAAGATGTGCCCTGGGTGAGTCAAATATATGCATCGGTAAATTTTACTGGTGATTCTCATGCTGGCCAAAAGATGCAAGATGAGCACTTGTAGCCTAATGGTGGACGAATTTACGTAGTTACTATAATAGTTAGCGTCCCAATTTATAATTCGGACCTTCGGGTACCTAAATCCGTACAACAAAGAGTGAGAAGTCCACTACCGCAAAGCCTGCATGAACCATGTTACGACTCGGCTCTGCTCTATTGACGCCTTTGCGAACACGTTTCGAGGAAGCCAAAACACCAAGAGCTGAAACCAACGCATCCACGATAGCACAAAAATCCTCTGACCCCTCCACACTCGATAATGCTCCAGAAGATTTTGCACGGGATGCACGGATCGAGATAATGAGAAGAGCTACCGAGGACCTCAAATCCACTGAAACCCTTGAAGAAAGAGGAGAAGTATGTTACAACGGCTCTTGTGTCTGAGCGGATCATGATTTGATATTTTGGAATCAGGGCCTTTCCGAGATCTTGCGAATGATGATAGAAGATCCATCGACTAGGGATGTATTCAGGGAGCTTGATGGATTCTTGATCCTTATCAGCATATTGTCTGGTCTACGAATACATCAATCAAGTGCGCCAGAGGGGAGCAATAGTTGGGATGAGATCAAACAGATCGTCCCCCCTAGGGATGAATCTCGTTTTGCTCGGACTGAGATCATGCGACTAGTGTTTGCCGTGCTTTCCGAGTCTATCAAAAGCCATACCGCGAACAAGATTGTTTTCGAGGTATGCTATTCTTCAATTCACTGATAAATGCCTGACTTAAGGATGTATTTTCTGAAGAATGAAGTTGGATACCAAGCTGTGGTACAGACGATAAGTTCGTTGATCGAAATCGACTCATCCACAGCTTACATACTTTTCGGCTACCTAACGGCTCTCGCATTTCACAACTTCTCACTTTCTTCCACCTTCTCCGAGTTACCCGCATTTAATGCTGGTCATACACAACCGATCGACGATTTAGTCAATAGCGTTGAACCAAAGTTTACTACTCTTCACAATCCAAATGCCATTATTTCACTCGCCAGCCTTTGTCTCCCCTCCACTCAATCCAATTTGGTCTATGCTACTCTTAGGGTGATCGAAAAAATCATGCTATCTAGCCACCGTAGCCAGGCAATCCTAAGTAGCCTGGGATTGGGAGGAGTTATTGATGGCTTCCTAAACCGGTTTCAGACTATCCAAGATCCTCATGTATCGGTTACTTTGGCCCTTGGTAAAAGGATCTTAAAGCGGTCTCGGGAGATGGGTGCCCCCATCGATGAAGCAAGATCGCTTTTTCACAGTATTGTTAGGATGGACGACAAGAAGCCGACATTGAACTCAGTGGCATTGGGAGAAGCAAGAGGTGCTCTGAAATGGGCGGGAAAGTGGCCTCCATTCATTTCTTTTGGTACAGATGGTAGAAATGAGCAAACATTGACACCTTCGGGAACCATTGCCTCTGGATTGCGGTATGAAGCCCTTACAATGCCTGCCAAAGCATTTTCCCATGGCTTGACATTCTCTGTATGTGAGATTTTTTACTTCACGCACGATATTTCAGCATGACTTGACCATGATATTGTGACCTAGGCCTGGGTGTATCTAGAAAACCTATCGGAAGGGGACGGAACCTCGACAATCACCCTCCTTGAAATTCCGTCAAAATCTCAACCAGTCATTTCTTTGCGTATACATTCCGCAGGCCATTTTCTGTATTATTCGGAAAAGGCCACCAATGTACTTGACCACGTTGATAAAACATGGCGTTTTCCTTTAAGGCGCTGGACTCATGTGTGCCTTATCCATTCTCCCTCACACATTACAGCTCCAGCAGCTCGGATTTTTGTTGACGGTTCCCTTTGCGCAACAGGGACATTCTCAATTCCTAGGATCAACCAGTCTTCAATTACTATCTTCATCGGCAACTCATCCAACATAAAAGTAGGATCATCAAGGTCTACTCGTCGTCGCAATCATCAATCAACTCCATCCACGTCGTTTTCCGTACCGCATTTGATCGTCTCTAGACCGACGTGGTATCTGGCCGCATCACATTTACTCTCTCAGGCAGTCCCCAGCGAAATTCCTCGACTGATGTATACGCTAGGCCCTCAGTACAGTGGGAATTTCCGGGACTCATTGGGAAAATTCCTGACCTATCAGTCCTCTACCAGCCTGAACATCTTTCTTTCAAACCCACCTACAGATCTATCCTCTATTTTCAAGAAACCATCATCTCTTGTCGATGCTATCAAAGACGGGTTCCCCATCAACGAGGATGACATCATCCTTGTCGTACATCCCAACAAAATTAGCTCAGCTCGCATCAAAAAGTACCTTGATGAAGAATGCATCGGCTCTCGAGAGTCAATGTATGGACAATTCATAGCGGCCAATGCATCCGAGGTCCTCACAAGCCTCCGAACTAGGAAAGCGGGGGTGGGGCGAGATGTGGAATTGACTGGCGACGATATTTTGATATGCTTATTAGAAAGCTGGGAGGATGCGATATGGAGAATGGGTGGTGCCGCTGTCTTATTGAGGATCATTGAACTGGCTTCGGTGAGTAAATTACACCCCCAACTTTGTACCCTGCACTGAAGTGTCGCAGACAGAAGTCGATATGTCAAGATCTCTGTCGATGCTCTCCGATGCTATCAGGACAAGTTGGAGAAACAGTGAAGATATGGAGAGAATAGGTCTGCTAAGATTGCATTAAGTAGATAAAGTAGCTAACCTTAGTCCATTCTCAGGTGGTTACGAAATCTTGATGTCAATCCTACGGCCGAAGGCCCTCCTACTTCAAGAGGAGGGCTATGAGGCATTATTATCACTTCTTGGAATTGATTTTCGCCATCCACAGTAAGTAGGAATTTCTAGGGAGAAGCCTACATGATTCCTAATATCTCCTTAGGAATTCAACGATTACAAACCCCATTGCGTATCGAACAATTGTTCTCGATTTCCCTTTTTGGGCCGCAACATCCCTGTTAGTTCAGCGTCGCTATGCGGAGCACTTTAGCCTCCTACTTCAGACATCACGGTTTCGCGCTTTCAACTGCTCCAAGTCTCGCTTTGGCAGCTTTGGAATCATCAACAGGCTCATTGTCGTCCTTCAAACAGCTACTTTCAAGGAAGAACTGATTCCTAAGTTGGTCGAAATCCTCGCCATGGTTGCGAGAGAAATATGGTCAGCTGAGAGCACAATCAAGCCAATAATTCGTTATCTAGCGGCCAATTTGAATGTCGATGGTGAGTGCGCTGACCCCTCTTCTGTTATGACATTGATCCCTTTCATTCCAAAGACCATCTTACTGAAGGGGTTCAAGCCGCAACCCCTTCATCTATCGTGATAAATACTCTAGAGAAAGGGGTCGCGCATGATCGAGCTGAGCAAGTCTTGGAAGCCTTCGTGAACATCTTAACATCCTCAATTCATATGAACAAGTTCAAGTCGGTACTCCCACTTTCTCGCATATGCCTCTTGCTTCTAGGGAGCAATCCGACGCCCGTAGTGGCATCTCTTGTCTTAGCCTTGGTTAATACGGTGCTGATTAGAGATCCGAGGTGAGAGTTCATTTTTTTTGTTGATCCAACCAACTAACGGCAGATGTTCCTGTTAGTTATGCGAGAAAGCTGGACTATGCATCAGTATGGGATGTTTTTCTCAGTGTTCTCCCTGGAGCATGGGATCCACAGGTACATGTGGCTGCATTTGACATCTTACTTGGTCGAAGAACCAGTGAGGATCAGCCACAATCTACCGCAAGAACTGTTGCATGCCCGCAAATTTTCCCAGCCATCCTCGCTGCTTTAGATCAGGGGTTGAGATCTCTCATGAATACTCCGTTTATGGATCATGATTCCGGTAAGCAGTTGGGAGATCACATATAGATGGTCAATGGACGCTGAACATATCGAGTAGCTCAAGTCGATGCTTCTTCATCTAAAGCCGAGGCAATGGTAGATGTCCTAGCAGAAGAAATGATTGATCTTCATGCTTCATCACCTACGTTCCGGGCATTATTCAGATCGAGCAGGATTTCGACTCAGTTCATCTCTTTGCTCCAAAATTTCATATTTAGCATATCGGGATCCACAGAGCTCAAACACAAGAGTATTCGTATCTCCGAGAAATTGACACATCTCGGCTTGATGCTAATGCTAGATAGCGCTATCGAGGAGTCGCAGAAAGAACAAGTAAGACCTGCGCTGTTTCTGCTAATATCCATTCGCTGATCGTCCGCCACTACGTTGTGTAAGCTGGCGCGTATATTACAACTTGCCAAGGAGGGGTTCAGTGTAGTGACTGAACCTACAGCTTCAAGTCCAACTGGTTCTCATAAGCGCAATTGGTCAATAATGCCACCGAACATAGATAAATTATCTCGGGACAAATCACTCGCAGGTAGCGTCAGAGCCTCAACCAGGTCGGCAGCAAGAATAACAGCATGGCGAGCGAATCTGATAACGGTGGAGAAAAGGCGCCTTCGCAAGGCATTACAAGATTAGTAAGATATTCTACTTTATTGCAGCAGGTCTCCAAAAAGCTGAGGTATTATCAGTCGAGAAATTCTGCGTCAGAGTCAGTGGACAAGTAAATGGAGGGATCACTTACACATAGAGGATGGGTTGTGGCCGTACAACAAATACCAGCTCTCATGGCAACTTGATGATACCGAAGGTCCATTTCGTATACGGTGTGTCCTCTGAGTATCTTCGGATAGATTCTAGTGCTCACCGGCCCACATCAGGAAAAGATTGATACCAGAATCAGCAGATTCTGTGGTGTGCCACACAACTCGTGTCGAGCTATCACATGAAGTGAAGGCTCCAGATGAAGACAATCAATCTGTAGTGCAAATGGAAGTACCTCCATGGGCCGACTCGGGCGAATTAGTTGCATCGGATACCGATGGTAAGATTTCGACCATCTGGAATTAGCAGTGCACTGAACCCGGGAACCTCAAAGATGATCATCGCCTCTCAGAAGAACCTTGCGAAGACAAGCAGCGCCGTATTCGCCACGAACTTGAACCAGGTGACTCCATTGAGGATATTAATACCGTGACAAGGATTGTTGGAGTTGATGCTTCACGTATGTCACCAATCATGGTTGTGGTACCCTTGAACTTATCCATATACCCATCAAGCGGGTTTGCTCATTCTTGGGAAAACTCATATTTACATAATCGAAGGCCTAGTTGAAGGGCAAGATGGGGAGATTCTCAATATGAGAGATGCGCCAAAAGATGTCCTTTCGGTGCCAGGGTCACTTTTGGACGTGGATCATACACAAAAACCTCAACGATGGTAGGTATAAAAATCGCAAACTGCAGATGGTTTTACTCTTATGTTTCATCTTCAATCATCCTAGGCACCTAAGTCAGGTAGCTTCTTCGAGTCCCAGGATGCATCTATTTCGGGATGTAGCGTATGTTCGTGGCAGCTTTCCACCTGCCGTCATTTGACATGAGCAATACCATAGGCTTGAGATATACTTCAAGGATGGTCGCAATCTTTTAGTGGCCTTCTTGAACAGGGAAAGCAGGGATGGCTTTACGGAATGCTTGTATCAAAAACGGGATAAACTTGGTGATCTAGCAGGAAATATAAAAGGAAACAGGACTCCACTCTTTTCCCGAGTTGCAAGATTGACCTCCCCGTTCTTCTCCGGGGGAGATGAAATCTCTGTGGCCCAGAGGCGCTGGCAAGCTCGAGAACTTAGCAATGTAAGTGAATGTCTGAGAAAAGGTGTAGTCATGCTAAATGCATGTTGATCACACAGTACGCTTATTTATCCATAATCAATCAAGCTTCGGGTCGTACCCCCAGTGATCTAACACAGTACCCTGTCTTCCCATGGATTCTGAAGGACTATGACTCAGAGCATTTGGATTTGAATGATGCTACTGTTTTCCGAGAGTGAGTTGTCAAGTTATTAAACCGTTTCTATCACTCATTATGTATATTATATGATATCTCAGCTTATCCACTCCTATGGGGGCGCTATCGGTGAACAAAAGAGAGGCTGCAGAAACACGATATGTGAATTTGCAGCAAATTGGAGAAATCCCCTTTCACTATGGCACGCATTTCTCAAGTTCAATGATTGTATCACACTTCCTCATCCGGTTATCACCATTCAGTCATTATTTCAAAGTCCTTCAGGTAGGTCCAGTCAACAGGATGATTGCAAAAACTAAATTAGCTTTTAGGGAGGTAACTGGGATCTGCCAGATCGCTTGTTCACAGATATCAAGCGCTCATGGGAATCAGCAGCCCAGGACAGCCGGGGTGATGTTCGGGAGCTGATCCCAGATTTTTTTAACTGCCCCGAGTTTCTGTTAAACCTCTCTAATTTGGATTTTGGGACACAGACACTTTCTCAAGAGAAGGTTGACTCTGTGAAGCTGCCCCCATGGGCAAAACAGGTAAGTAATTTCTCGCCTGCTGGAGTAACGCAGCCCTAAATTTTCTTCGCTAAAAGGATCCCTTTCTTTTCATCACACTACATCGCCAGGTGTGTATTATTAATGTTTTCCGTTCGCTTCAGCAAGATCCCGGCTGAAGGCAATATGATAGGCCCTTGAGAGTGACTTTGTCAGCCGACATCTGCCATCTTGGATTGACCTCATTTGGTAATGATCAATATCAATGCGCGAAGCAATAGCATTAACGTCCTGACATTCCAGGGGCTATCGGCAACGCGATCCTACAGTTTTGAATGTCTTCCATCCGCTCAGCTATGAAGGTGCAATAGGTATGTATACGGTCACATCTTTGGTACGTTAATATCACCTAACGAAGGATTAGATCTCGATTCAATATCCAATGAACTCGAGAAAGAGGCTGCTGCTGGTATCATCCATAACTTTGGACAAACACCCAGGAAATTATTTCGCGAATCACATCCCCCAAGATCATTGGAGGGTAAAACGACTCTTCCAGTGGGGACATTATATGGTATCCCAGAGGATAGCCATCTCATATTGCAGTCTCCACGACCGGTCAAAGGTACATAGTTAGCATCTGTACGAGGCGGCTACAGCACTAACAACTTGCTCCTAGTTATCAATTCGCCTGTGTCACAATTGGGCTTCGATGGGGACAAAATCATTGCATGTTCGGAATCGATGGTTCATATACCGCATTATCCTCGTGAACATGTTGAATGGTATGCAGACGGTACCCTGCGTCTGTACATCGACAATCATGCAAGTTCAATATAGCCATTTCGGGCGAAATAAGCTGCTGATCCGCGGATTTTCCAGGTTGTCCAAACCATTGAAGACGCAAATGTGATATGCTGTGCAATCCAAGGTCCTTTGATGGTCACCGGATCTGCCGACACAATGGTCCGAATATGGAAGATTTTCCGGCAGGCTTCCACCACTCGAGTTGTTCAAACGAGCTTGATGAGGGGTCATGCAGCATCAGTGTGCTGTATCGCAGTGAGTCAAGCTTGGTCACTGATTGTTTCTGGAAGTCAAGATGGAACAGGGGCTCTGTGGGACCTCAACCGAGCCCAATACATTCGTTCGATTCGGCACCCAACTTCTCTAACCGTATGCGCGATACAGGACAGTAATGTAAGTGCAAAAGCAGAATGCTAATAATATATAATCTTAAACCATTTGCATTCAGGGATACATTGCGACAGTGTCCAAGACAATACTTCAGATTCATACGCTCAATGGGCAACTGATTGTCTCGTATAATTTGACAAGCGAAAAAGTACTTTCGCTCGCTTTTCACGAGCGGGAGTGGTCCCCAACACCGATTCTCGCGAGCGGCGGCCCTGGCGGAACCATTACCCTATGGACTTGGAATGCGGATAATACTCCCTCAGGTCAACGGGCACGATGGAAACTAATACCCCACCATCGGTTATCATATCGCAAGGCAGATGCCGACGTAACAGCGCTAGGGTTCTCTGGGTAATGATATCTTTCTGCTTCCACAGCTTGATGAGGATGATCTAACAAGCGTTAATTAATAGGGAATCCTTGTATTCTGGTGACAGTACTGGAAGTGTTTATGTGTGGACCCTACCAGAAAATTGAAGAAGCATCAGCATTAACGAGGTGTCCCTCAAGTTCCCTCTAAATTCTCTTATCTGTCAACAGGTTCCTCTCGTTCTCTTACATCTTAATTGACATCCTCGTCGACATGTTCTAGCAGAGACCATCGCAAACAGTTATACAACAACGTTTCCAAGTCTACATTTCAATCATTGCATCCCAGATTGCACCCACGATGTATGCATAGTGTCGAGGTGAATTGATACCGGGGGTTGGGGAGGCTAATGTCTCTGTGTCCCTCTAACGAAGGAGCAAACAAAAACTTTTTGATGGTAGCACCTCGATAAGTAAATAAATTTGAGTTTTGCATCGTTGAGAACAGGTTTCCCTGGTCAAGGCACGTAACAGGTCCTTGAGTGCCACCGCTCCTGCAATTCTCCATATGTAGCTCTCACTGAGGATTTGCATTGTACAGTATAGGGACATAGTCGCCATAGCCAAGTGCCCTTTATAAAGCCACTTATAGTCACCAGTGGTTGTATTCATAGCCCTCCATAGCTCTCATATCCACCACTGGTGTCTATAAACATTTATATAGCCATGCCCTATAGGTCGATAGTACCCTATAGTAGGCGTGTGATGGAGTTTACTTGTTCACGGTGTTCTGGTACAAAGAGTGCAATGTATTGTACACCACTTAGATAAATCACTCCATATAGTCCCAAACCCCCAGCTCTGGGGCATAAAACTGTAGACTAATAATAATAACGCAACATCTCATACTAGTGGATTTTTCTGATGACCTTCGAGGCTCCAGGGATAGTATGTAACGTCAGAGATGTGCAGTATTATAGCGCACTTGTCTCCCTACCAGATTTCTCCAAACCCGCTGGAGTGAGTAAAAATTATGTTACCAGTTTCAAACAATTGAATTAGATCACTGGCAACTTCCGTTAGTTTTAAGAATTACTGTTTATTCTGCAAAACTTTTGAACGAACTTTAGGAAGCCAGATGTAGCTAATCATATGCATCCGAATAATTTTGTTATTGCCCTGTGATGTCTGATCTTTTGTCAGTGATTGAAACGCGGTCTCTAAACAGAATTATCACATGTGATATATCAATGCAGATCCCTCTTTTTCCAGCTTAGACATCTCGATTAACACTTATTTGTAACAGGTATAGGCAGTAAAGATTTGAAAAGGTAAAGATGTGGTCTAAATATTGAAAGCGCAGTTGAGCCCCTTTTTCGTGGTTATCACACTATTTCCTCATCTAACTCTGAGATATAGAGTACGTTACAAACAGTAGCGTACAAAGCAGGTCGTTGGAAATGCAAATGACATTTGAACTCTGCTTTAAATGATTGTTCCAGCATCATGGCTCTCCGAACTTTAGTTGCTTCACTTGCGTAGATATATACATTATGATATATAGTAAGTATAATACAAAGTCTGAGAGAAAACGGGGCAAAGAAATGAACCTTGATTGAGCTTTCTACTTAACAAGAAAT
This sequence comes from Tulasnella sp. 418, assembly GCA_019632295.1. Lineage (NCBI taxonomy): Eukaryota > Fungi > Basidiomycota > Agaricomycetes > Cantharellales > Tulasnellaceae > Tulasnella > Tulasnella sp. 418. The sequence goes on along the minus strand of WSTZ01000022.1, from coordinate 28,906 downwards.
ATGACAAACTCAGAGAGTGCACTCACCATAGTTTTGGGCGTCAAGGGTATCAACTTCAGCGTAGTAATCCTGCTTACAGAGATGGAGCGTCGAAGCCGTATTATGCAAGGATACGTTTCGATCTGGGCAAGTAGTAATACAATTAAAGCTGCATTATTACAAGTGGCCCCTTGGGTCCTCTCCCCATATCCGCATCCTTAAAGAGTGAAAGTATGGATGAGTAACTAGTTGTTATAGACGAGTATATCTTTCTTGAGCGACAGCATCAATGTTTGGGTGCCTAAAATAAAAAAAGTCCAAAATCGTCAGATTATCACACACACAGGATAGTCCAGGAGATCTCGCTCCTTTGTGACCTTCCAGGACGTGTGATCAACACCTGTGTTACGGTTCCCCATCAATGCCCCTCCCTGATGACTGTAAATTTAATATATTCCAGCTGGATCATGGTGAAAAAGCCCAATTCATATATTGTCAGCCTCGAGGTAGTTTTTTTGACCAAGGCCAGCGTGAACTGCTTCTTTTACAACACCTCAAGTCTCGTTTGAATCAATAATGAGTACTATGACCTGTCTGGAAAGACTACAAATTTCAGCTGTATTGTGTCTAAAAGTCATTACTATGCAAGGTTTTCTTGAGTTCTTAGCTGTAGAATCACTCTAGAATCTCGAACTGGCATAAATAGATGCTCATATATATGTGTATTCTATACAGCCAAATCATAATCACTTCTTGAAATTCTGAATAGTAAATTCTCGGTGTATTCACTTCTTATCTGAAAGCTGGTGAGAATTATGGGCACATCTGACTGTGTACACAAACATATATCAGCTCATAGTCATAGCAGATAATTCATATCTCCCAGGTGTTTTATTGTGATAACCATGTGAGACTATTGAGATAATCAAGTTCTGCGGATTGTGTGTATTCATGCTTTCGACAACACATTTCTCATTAATCAATTAATCAAAGATAAACCGCTGAAGAAAGCTAGATAAAGGACCATATTATTATTTGAGATGCTTCTGATGATAATAACAATTTTGAAAGTTAGGGAGACATAGTACAAAATGATTGCCCTGAACAGAGTTACTCTGTAGGACACTTGTTTCGCACCCAATCCCTTTCGAATCTCACCAAACCATTGAGCGAACACATTCAGAAGCTGAGCACCTATCATGAAATCTGAAAGAAATTGATTTCACAGAGGTGGCTCAAGAACCAGGGTTCCCCTGGACTTATTTGTTAAGATGGTTAAACTAGTGGTTAAACTAGACGTATAATATGTATGCATACCCAATATGTGACGTATGATGATCAACCAGAACACTTTAAAAATGTGTAATCATGTATTTTGGAGGTCCTGGACAGAGGACTTGCAAAAATTTTTATCACCATTTTGCGCGATCTTAAGGAGTTTTCTGAGTCGGGATATGAATGCCAGATGGGTGTCCATCTGATTTTTTTTTTCTTCGCCAGGAACAAAAACTCTGCAGGCACTAGAATATCTCAGACTGCCCTGGCTGGACTAAATCAAAACCTTTCTCGATAGTATCTGGGGTTTTCAACCCTACTCTCCTTAGGTTGCTAACAGACATCAATACCATCAAAGATTTGAAGCCTCATTCTTGCTTGTTGTGATTCGCTATGTGATGTCGCCAGTTTGCTCCCTGAGGGTAAGGAATGGAATGAGCTTCCCTGTCAGCGGACTTTGGTTCCTGGTGGACAAAGCAGAGAACAAAGGGACAACCATTTTGCAAAGCACTGTGATTATCGTCGACGTTTCTTCCTTGATGAACAAGCATTATTAAATCAAATATACTGTCGCAAATTCTATCCGTTTTGAGACCATTATGCCTGAACAACCTCGTGGTGTCCGTTACTCTTTGACACTTCATCCATTTATCCAGACCTGCACCAATCCACGTACTTGATGCAAGACAATCAGGATGCGTCATAATAGAAAATGATCCTTCCCAGCATGTGGCCCAATGCCTATATGTTGAGTTGATCCAGTGTCTCTTATTGCTTTCTCCTATTACAAGCTCTCCCAAGGACGTTACAATTTTTTTTTCTTTTCTTTATCTCTTCAATAATTGCTATCTCCCACACTAATGCCATTATATGATTTGTGCGTTTTACCTCCTGCACCCGGCATAATATATCCTCCATATACCTCCAGCATTACCAAATGGTTATCACTACTTAGTCTTTCTACTTTGGGAGCCCCTCATGCATGGATTGAATCAGGTTCATATGTGCTTTATCCCTAATCATAAAATAAAATCAAATATTGTTTCAGTGTACCGGTCAAAATTATAGTAACATGTCATGTCCCACACACCGCTAAAATATGGTGCCTATTCACAGGAAGCGAAAGTCACAATCTGAGGGTTGGTTGCCAACTGTCGCGCAAATATAAAATTATGTCATTGGAAAAAAATTCTGCTGGATAGTGACTTGGCCGAGACTGTTTGACGTTACTAATAGCTAAGGTATAACTTAGAAATCATTAGAACTCATCATCACGTTCCTCTGTGCTGGCGCCCGGGCCTCTTGCATTTCAATGCGTCAGTCCTCTGCCAAGTCCATCTCTGTGACTCAACATGATACATGATCATCTAACGACATTACTTCCATCTCAGCATCATCGACATGTGAGTCATCGCACTGGTCTCTGTGGTTGCCGGTTACGGTCCACCTGGAGCACACTCGGCTGTTATGATTTTGATTGGTATATGTAGTATGTTACTTAATAAATAATAATAATCGGTTAGCCACATCATTCTATCACTTGAAAAAGCGAGAATAATAAGGCAGCGATCAGGTTGGGCAGTGCTATCTACTTATCACTAGCGAAAGGTCCCGATGTGAGAACAATCTGCGATGCTTAAATTACAAATAGTTCAAACACTTTCTCAGCCTTTTTCAATGATAGAAGATGGTGACGATATTTGTATACCATCGACCGGCACCCTTCAAGCTATAAATAATTCTTGCAATACCGACAGCATGGCACAATAAATAAACCTAGCCACTACTCTGAGCGATGTCAGAATCGCACATTAACCCATAATACAGCCGTAAAAGGATAGAATTTCTATATTGAGCGCCATAAAAATGTGGGACGCTATTTGCTATTAGGACATTTGAAATGATGTAGCTCTTATAGATTGCTGCCTAACATTAT